>CM023486.1:41415447-41685447 GCA_013339685.2 Hyalomma asiaticum
AGAAACCTGCTACCACACTCCAACCAAATGATCTATACTCTCCGTCTTATTTTTTCTTCAGCTTTCTATATATATATATATATAGAAAGCTGAAGAAACAAATAAGACGGAGAGTTCCCCGAAGCGACATAGACGCATTACATTCTTATATCTGACAACTACGATCGGGCAAATGAAAACTTTCCGCAGGAAAGGAAGCGGATACGGCCGTAGCTCTGCTACGTAAATTGACAGCGCGCAGAAAACAGCTGCGTCGGAAGAAAATTGCGGATATCCTTAAGGGGCAGTCACGTTGAACTGCCGGCGCAAAGTGTTGGGACGGCTTAGCGTGTAAGAAATGTGAAGAAAAATAAAACAAAGAGACGTATGTAATATGAGAAGCAGTTCTAAGCTTCAGAGCATTGCGAAAGAATGTCTTCAAGAAAGACGGTTTAAAATAAGAAGTAATTGATATAAACGGTGAGGTCATTCCATTCGGAGGGCGTTCAGCCTCACTGGGCCTTCTCACCATTTCGAGGATGCTTCGCGATAAGTTTAGTGCCCAGCACACAGGCGCGTTTCGCTATAACTTGACAAAGGGTTCACTCGAGCAACTTGTAGCGAAAGGATCTGCCCAACCGTTCTGTGATGCTGAACTTCTGAGCTTTAACGTAGAAGCCGGAAACCTCCTGCTGGTTTCTCGTTCCCGCGCACTGAACGTTTCTGCTCGCGATGAGTCTAGTGTTGTTCTTGGTTAATGTTGAGCGCGCGTGCTCGTACTCTTCTCCCTCCTTTCCCGTCTGTGCGCAGAGTAACCAGTGTCTATGCGCTGTTTATTTGTGTTGACATGTATGTGCTGGTGTGATTTGATGATTGATATGTGGGGTTTAACGTCCCAAAACAAGCTCTGATTATGAGAGACGCCGTAGTAGAGGTCTCCGGAAATTTCGACCAGCACACGGGCCTCAACATTTCGCCTCCATCGAAATGCAGCCGCCGCGGGCCGGGATACGTTCCCGCGACCTTCGAATCTGCAGCCGAGTGCCATAACCACTAGACCACCGTGGCGGGGCGCCGGTGTGATCGCAATGCCTTTGTTGAGCTATGCGTATATGTGTTCATGTGTGTGACCGCGTGCATTTAAATGTATTCGTGTTTGTATGACACACATTGCTTGCAGTCATGTAAGACGCTGCCACTGTGTCCATTTATCGTATACTTCACCGAGAGCATGCTACGCGAAAGGAAAGGAAGACATCTTCTTAATATTTGAACATTTCAAAAAAAAAAAAGACAAATCCAAGCTCGCATTCTGTGCCGGCAGCTGTAGGATGGCTGTGGTCTTCCTTTGCTTTTATATTCGCATGGTTACTTAAATTTATCTACTTCTCTTACGTTATTATAAACAATGGGCGTAGACGGCAGCGCAGCAAACATGTTCACTAAGCTTGAAGAGTGGCTTACACTTCGTCCCAAACTCTGTCTCTTAGTGTGATGCAATTTAATACAATTAAACTTGAGACAAGCAGACATTTCTCGCTCATCGCCACAAGACATACTTTCCGAGCCAAAACAGAAAATAAATTCGTATTTGGCTATACTTTCTGGCACGGGCTATTAAAAACATAGTATAGTCATTAAAAATGAATAAGAGCAGAATAAAAATTTTTGGGAAAACTGCATATTTTTTGCGAATTTTGCCGTGTTTTCTTGTATGATAGCACCAGTGACTACTGTTTGATGCGCTTTATGAGGACACTGCAGCATAATAATAAGTGCATGAAACTATGCCTTTGCCATTCCATTGATGGGCCGTAAGCAAGGAGCGTTACCCTTAGATATTTCACCAACAGTCTTTTGGTGATTGTTGAAACATTTCTGCAGTCGAATTCGAGCTCATACGCTTAACCACTTATTTGGATCCATTAATAAAACGAATGACTTATATATCTTGCGCTAATTTTGCCTTGAAGAAACGGTGACAGAAACCATTGCGCAAAAGTACGGTAAAAGAACTGGAGGATGCTTCAGCTGTTGCACTGATTGAACGCCATGGCTTTATTGGTCTCCGTCCTCACCAGCTCCTCATAACAGAATTATGTCTTCTCGCACGCTGAAATTGCAGTCCAAGTTATCATGTATCTGGGTTTTAGTTTAGTCGTAGTTTTCGATTTTTATGACGGATTTTACTTTGGCAGATTCAATTTTGCTTACTAACGCACATGCGCGATGGTGGGAGGCTTGCGCGGTTTCGGTGCTTCGGGAAACACTGGGCTACCTCGAGATAATTATTTGCGCTGTGACGGCCGACGCCGCCATCGGATTTACTGTGACAAGTTAAGGCACAAATTATGGTTTTGAGGCACTGCGTTATTGCTTGCCAAATACACTGAATAAATTAAAAATTACTTGTGAAAATGTTCGTACGCTCTCTAATATTTCTATTTTAAATATGCTTTATTAGTTTATGTGCGTAGTATTATTTCTGTGTGTGTAACTTCTTTCTTCCGATGTATAGCATGTGTTTGTATAACTTTATATAACTTCTTTGCTCCGATGTAAAGCATGTGCATTGCTGGTCTTGTGGTTTACTTTGCTTTTGTCGTTTTGTTGTCACAGTGAACATGGGGATGTGGGGCATTTGTCAAGCTGCTTCATGCAGCTTTTTTTCCCTGCCCCAACCACTTACTGTAAAACTGTACGTGGTAAATAAACTCAACTCAACTCAACCCAAAGATACGCCAGGTGTCGCTCAGTTGGTACATGCATACCGAAATGGGCCCAGAAATGTTTGAAAGTATGGATGAAATGAAGGATAGGCCATATCATCAACAAGGCTCCATGTTTTTGCCACTTACACCCTGGTTAACTACAAAATAATCACGTGTGAATTGTGCCCTCATCGGATACGCAGGTATGTGGCAGATAGACGGGGTATGACGGAAACGTGATTGAATGTTGACATTTATAGCTCACGGGAAGTTACGCGCACTGCACATGCTTGACTGCCAAATGTAGAGATTTCAAACTTTATGGCGCCGGGTTTGACCAGCAGTATGTTCGCGTTCACTTTCAAGTGTATTAAGAGCAAAGGATCCTGGGTGATTTTCATAAACATTTAACCTTGAAGTATGACGACCTGTTCCTTGTAATATTATTTACGGGATACGATCTACTCTCCATATTGTCAGAAATGCGCACTAGGCTCGCTTCAATTTCCTAAACAGCCGAATGCATTTGTACAGCAGAGGTAACATAAAGTCCCGGTTGCGGAAGGGGGAGGCGTGGACAACATGTACAGTGAAAAAAAAAGTACTGTATCTGCCTATGTATATGACAATAACCCATAATTGTGATGATGATAAAAACAGGTGAGCTTTACCCGAGAAACATACGCGCGTGACACAGCATCTAGTAATTCTACAACTTAATTATGAATCCAGTGCTCTACTAGAAATACCACTAATCATAATATCAATACCATCACCTCAATTTTGCTCACTTGGTTTTTGAAGATGCACACCTAAAGACATTTGCTGTCACTTCGTAGTGATGAAGATGCTAACGTGTAATCAAAAGACCTCCTGAAAATTTGCCAAATGCCCAGGTATCGAGCAGCTGCCACGGGCAGCCAGAGTACCTACGTCTTTAACGTGCTTCAGAGGGTCACACGAACGCAGGTCAGTGAAATACACCGGAAGCTGTCTTCTGAGAACGTCGATGTTGAAGACAAGTCATCCCAGGAGAAGATTCAGAATTCGTACTCTGTGATCATGGACGGGATTGTGCTACATAAATTATCGTTGCACGGGCATGATAACTTGTAACATGAAAACGTGAATTATTTAGGATCATCTGCACGACAATATACGATAACAATTTTGTGCCATGGGTAAGATCTGCACAACGATAGCTTGGAGCTTCACCCATGCAAACTCTCTTAATAAACAAGTAAATTTCAAAAGATAAACAGCTTTCCTGGATTATATGATTGCTTATATATGCTACAGGCGCTGAGGTTAACTTGGTGCAAAAATACTTTAGCGCATAACCATTACTGAGTGGTTGGAGTTCGGGGAGGATTGATATCATTCTTTTACAATGGCCCAAGGATAACTGGTCATATTTGGTACCCAAAATATGATTTGCTTAGCCGTCAAGCAGAGGAGCTCAGCTACCTGGTCATCATCTGAAGCTGAACAGACACTCCTTTTTTCAGATTAAGGTCACGACGGGGCAAGTGCTTCCCCGAAAAGTTAATCTTTGTAATCTTATTATTCTTGAAACTGAATTTCTTTGGTGACCTTAGAGCGGGCAGTTACAATTCATTAGCACCTGCTGTTGTTCAGGTAAGGGTTGGTTCCAGAGAGAAAGAACTTCGCAGCAAAGAAGATTATGCGGGAATATTGAAGGTGTAGATCAGATGGCCTGTCCTTAGTGTGGGTCCGTTTTGCGTGTAGGAAAGGGGTAGGAGCTGATCTTCAACTCTAATAATAACGTACACATTTTATCATCGACGCGCACTCTTGTAAGGTCTCAGTTTTGGGCTGTAATAACAACAGAATTCATGGTATCTTGAACTACGCGAGCCACTCATTTAGATACATGCAGAGGTCGCCAAGCAGTCATTGTGAACTTTATTGAAAGCGCAGTAGGGCTCAGCTTTCAAGAGGCTGTCTTGGTGGCAGCGCTGCTAGAGGTTAGTGGGCACGTCTTTTCAGTTCGCCTTTGTGATAAACCACATGTGAATGAACCAGACATGTCGAGTTCGGCATAGGCCACAGCCGCTACAATCGCCGCGGAGTTGAAGGGAAAATAATAACGCCTTTCGCATTTATGTTTAGGTGCACACACACACACAAAATCTGGCACTGTGATAATTAACCCAGAGGCTGCCACGCAGTACGCTTCATAATCGCAAAGCGCCTTTGACACTGCAGAGCTAACAGTTCAATTTTCTTTAGTCAACGTGATTCTGTAACTGAACAGCGTTTGTACGGGGCGTTTCATTATGAAAGGGGAAGACGCGGCGTGGCCTCTTATTTGCGGTGACTGCATGCAGCGCCAACCAGTGCAAGCAAAAGAAATCACTTCCGTTTTTGTTATAACGCCAGCCAGGACATATCTATTGCGTTGTAATGTGCGCGGCCAGTCAGCGATGACTGCCGTACAAGACTGCCGGCAAGACCTATTCGGTGAGCTTTGGGGTCCTACAGCACTGCTAGAGGAACGTCATCCTTGACATGGATTTCTTGGACCAAGATGGCGCAGTCCTTGACCTAAGTTGGACGTCAATAACGCTTTCCACAGAGAATGCAACGCTGCCAGATAACAACGTCGGTTGCCATGACCTGAATGTGATGGAAGAGCGCGTCACTGTACCTCCGCTCTCCAGCGTTATCATTTCTGTCTGGAGCGAGGAACCTGCACACTTGCAAGGCCTCATCGAGGGCGACCAGCACTTGTTCCTAAACCGTCAGATTTTCCTCACAAGATGCATAACGAAAGTGAAGAACAGCAAAGCGGATGTAATGATGACAAACTCCGGCAACGAATACAGGCACCCGAATATGGGTACAACGGTCGACAATTCCCGAAACAGCAAGCAAAATAAGGCTGGTCTGCGCTGCGCATCACAAGCAAATAATCAAAGGCTTCCCCATCAACAAACCAAGACAAGCGCACCTATCAGTATATGGTAATTCTCAACGCTAGTTGTGAACGCCAAAAGTAGACGTAGTTTTATTTGATAACACTTCCTTGCGCTTAAAAGAGCCACCGCAGAGGACAGACCACGGACTCACTCACGCGTTCCGTTTCTTAAAGGACCACACTGTAGATATTAAACTGCAGGGTTAAATATCAAAGCATGCATATCATATCAAAGCCGCAGGGTTTAATAACACGGAACGTGCAGTCGGATGACAAGTCACAGCATTTGGAATCTCTGGAGCTGCTTCTCTACAGACCAAGTGGCGCCAGCTACCTCAAATTGTACTCGTGTCCTCAGAATCTTATTTACAAAGAACATGTGTATGTACCTTATGGAATGCACGTGGCTGTCGGGCGTTGTATCAAATTTACACCGCTTCTTTAGTTGAGATTTCTTTACTGCCACTATGGGCTAAAAAATATAGGCACAGCTATCTTGTGTTTAAAGAACGCCTTACAAATAAATCTGCCACCGCGGTGCTATGTTGAAATTTCTGAAGGAGTACAAACATACCGTTGTCCTCCTTTGGGAAAAATTTGGAAGGTAATATATCACTCTTTAATAACTTGGTGGGCTGTGTGGCGCAAAAAGGCTTGCGCCACGCGGATAAAACAGAAACTAAAGACGTTCCCTTTGCGTTCCATCCTTGAGACGAAGTCAGAGTTACGCCATACGTTTGTCGCAACTAAAAGTTTGTCGGTCTTCTCTGACATTTCAGAAACCTGAAACCCACGTGTGTTCGTTTGAGTAAGTAGGATGTTACATGATAACACGCACATCGGAGAGATGTCGAAATGGCATAGATGCTAAAAGTAGGGAGGACCTTCCAGCAAAGTCTCGCTGGTATAAGCTGCACCAACACGGCACACTTCGCCATGTATCGTTGAAGAACACTTTTATGCTGCGCATAGTGTTATAAAGAGCATATTTTATACAGAGCATCCTTTTCCGGCGAAAATTGCACCATTCCACCTTCATGACTTAGAGCTGCTGAAGATTTATTTTTGCAAGGTAGCCGTTGACGGCGCCCGGCCTCGACTGATCAATGAAGGCGTTGTCCACATGTTCCTGTGACCAGCTGTGCTGTGGCAACGTAATCAACTGCTACACGCACTACTTTAAGCTTCTTCTAACGAGATCACCAACGTTTAGATAGTTATGCATATGAATATATAAAAAAAGCGCACAGTCATTTCATCGGAGGGGCATGCAGCCAAGAGGAACAAACAAAGACGTTCGGGAGCTTACTTAGGAAGCCTGGTCTTAATTACGACATTAATTATAAAGGTAAAGCTACCCGACGCAAATATCGCTCTTCACTAATAATTCAATAAAGCTTACTCCAAAATAACATGTTGGCCCATGCGTCCGCTCCTATGTCTGTCAGTCCACGTGTCTCGTCCTGGTGACGGCTTCGTCGTTTCATAACCGTGCTCCCACGCCGATGAATGCCTCAATGGTCTGACATGAACGTCATCATTATCACGGTGTGATGAAATGAGTGACGTAATACTGCATGTGTTCTGGAGCAGCCGAGGTTTGTTCATTAGCTTAATGTACAGCGCGGCGCTTAAGACATCCTGAAAACAAGGCACCGCCGCACGTGTGACAAGCGCAGGACACTGCGCCAGTTCATGCAGGTGAATACGAAGGCAGCAACACCTGCTTCCCCCCCCCCCCCCCCCCCCCCCTCGATGCTGAAAGAAGAAGGAATTGCTTTTGCACGCAAGAAAAAGGTGTCCGAAAGAGTAAAGCACACTTCTAACGCATAAATATTTTTTTAACAGAATACGTATAGCTGCCTGGGTTTGTTCTGTTAGACTTGGGAATTGACAAACACGCAGTTCAGTGACGCTTGCGGCATCTGTTCTGTTTTTTTTTATTGCGCCACTTTCAGAGGAAAATTTCAGAGCAAAAGCATACCCGCTCCCGCAGATGTGACGCACGATCTTCTCACTTTTACTACAACCTAAAAAAGTTTTTCGAGCATGAGACAGTCCCTTCAAAGAAGTAAACGTGGCCTGGAATTACCTAAAGACAATAAGTTAGAGGCCGATGGCAAAATGAGATTGCTATGTGCGGAAATTGTTGGACTAGACGCAGAACCTACGTTAAGTTCCGCGGGAGATTCAAATAAGAAGTCTGTATCATCACGCATGCTTTTAGAGAAGGTGAAATATACCGTGTCTAAGTGCAATGACACCGAAAGTGGAACGCGTCGCTCTAATGTGCTGCTCTTCGGCACTGGAGGTGGCGCTAAATGAAAGGTTGGGCTGCTGAGGAAACTTATTTGTGGTTCTGCTCTGGTAAACTCGGTATTGCAGCAGCGAGTACACTGTTCAAAAGAGCACACAGACTATGAAATTTCTAGATGCAAAACAGAGACCTGTTTTGTATCTAAAAGCTACGCTAAGCTAACTTACTATCAGCACAAAGAATGAATCCTGGCCGCTGCTCGAAAGCTGAAAGGCTGACTTCCACATTAGAGACGACTTTTTACTGCTCATATGGCTGGAGCGGGAAACAAATTGATTCGGAAATCAGTCACTCATTCATTCATTCGTTCTTTATTCCTTAAAGACCCCGACAGGGGGTATTACATAAGGTGTGGGATTACAAAAATAACACATTGTTACTATAAAACAAATGCAGACACTTGTTCTGCGAAAGCAGATGGACAGGTGACGGCAGCGATGTCGTAGGGAAGGCCGTTCCAGTCTACAACCCACGAGGGAAAAAAGAAGACGAAAATGTGACATGTGAAAATGGAAGCATGTAGAACACGACCTTTAAGTAATCAATAGACCGGCTGCGCATTAGTGACCAATCATACGCATGTGTTGCGTTTATGCCTCAGTGGTTGAACTGAACACATTGCTAAGTATCGGACAGTCAGAAGCCTATCGCATTCTTCCATCTTTTCTTTTTTCATACACAAATATCCCAAGTGTGCCGTCGAAATGCGAACACCTTGCCTCGTATCTTCATGACTGCGATTGTGACGTTGTTGCGCGTACAGGCACTTCAACGAAGTCGCTTCTTTAACAGGCGCCTCCAACACATCGCTGCGAGCCCACCTTTCGCTGAAGAGTTGGTGACGTCCTTCTCGCAAAAAAAAAAACAAAAAAAACAAAAAAAGACACCTCTGACTTCCCACACAGTTGAGATGACTTCTGCTCTAGAGGTTGTGCTTGTCATATGTATCAGTTCCTGTACAATTTTTTTTTTGGGGGGGTGGGGGGGGGGGGTGTTTTCTACCGGCCTCCAGCGTCCACTCATGCTTCACTATCGAACTCTGGTAGAGCATCGAAAAACACCACAGCGTCCTTTAACTAAACACTCACCTTCACCGTGTCGAATTTCCCGTAACTTATTTCTCACAGTCGTCCCTAACGTGCCGTGTCTCAATAAAATTCATTCATGTAACCCTAGTCTTTATGCCACATCGTTCATGAACATACTCACTCCCCTAACCTGTTAGATATGCACCTTACGATAGCAGTACACACTACGGGGCAAGTTGCACATGTAGAAGATTTCCGTAATCACGCTGTATTCCAAACAACAAATAACGTTCTCTCTCAATACGCGGTAGTTGAAACAAATAGAATACGCAGTTTTAACTAGCAAACCACTTTTAGCGTCGCAGCGTTCCAGGACTATGTAAGATAACTGGTTGATGGTTAGAAACAAGTTATGCGCGTTGATTGAGCAACACAGATCTAAAAAAATAACAGCAGATAAAAACAATCCAGGGCTTGCTATTTGCCAGCTCTGAAAGAATACGAAACGCATGTATGAAGCTGTAAGACGTGCGGGAAACCCATCATCTCGGACAAAAATGTAACTGATGCGCGAAATATGAGTGCTATGCTCTTTCTGCTGCCGAATATAAATATTACTCTCAGCATCTTAGCTCGCCGCTCAAGTCTAAGCATCAGATGTACTGGCATGTTTTATCCTATAGTAATCGTGATAATCGTATCGTGTTACATAATGACAACGGCGCTTCCCTGTCAGACAACCACTGTTCACGAGCTTTCCGTGGTTCTTTTCATCAATATTCACAACACAAGGGCAAAATGAGCTGCCCGAAGTCGCAGACACATATTACAAGTACATGGCACGAATAGATATCACGGCTGGCAGTATTGCGCGCTTACTTAATCACTACGAACTATACTTTCAGTAGGCACCAATATTACGAATGCCAGAATTCCGAAGAAAACGGCATTGGTTTCAGGAAAGATGTTCTTTCATATTTTCAACCGATCACTGAGAACTGGTCAGATTGCACCCTACTGGGAAAACACGAAGATCATCCCCGCCTTCACAAATAACGACAAATACCTTGTTGAAAACAACCCATGCATATCATAATCATGCATAAAAATTTAGAAAAAAAAAAAACGTCGCCTACTATGACTTACTAGGTGCCGCCGAAAGACCAGAGAGGAGTGAAATTATTTTTGTCATCCCAGGAAAACAGTAACGTTCCCTTCTACAGGCGATATCCCTCTTTCTTAGAAGCGTTAAGTAGTAGCATGTTGTTGTGGTGTTGCAATTAAGTATCTGTTGATTTTCACGAAATATTTTCTGCTTGTTGAATACAATGACTTGCGCATGCACGACAGACAAAATTCAACGCAAGGTAAATCAAACTTTGGAAATATAGCTTTTGTATGATAAAGTCACAGCATAAAATCTGAGAAAGCTATATTACAATATTGTCTAAGACTATTAGGTTATTGGCCTGAATCTTCCAGTTATACGGAGCAGTAGGGCGATAATAAAAAGATACTGCTCTCCACAATCGCTGTCCATTCACATTTGAACAGAGCGCAATAGCAAAGCTTGTTCTCAGTAATTTATTTTTTAGCTTGTGTAGATACTGGCACGGTTAGTTCGCGTTGATCTACTTATACGGCGTTTCCTTATAATTGACGACGTTATTGTTTGACAAGAGGTATCCTAATTTATATAATGACTTTTTTGGAGGCACTTAGGCCGTGTTTGAAGATTAACGGTTGCACTGCCATAAACACATACCGGCATACTGGCGCCCATACGTATATTTAGTTTCGCTGGTAAATGAAGAACACCAGAAAAATTGCGGATTTTATTGATTGTTTTCTGCGGTCTTAGGCCCAAAAACCAGCTATGAATACGAGAGACGCCGTAGTCTAAGGCTTCGAAAATTCTGACCACCTGGGTTTCTTTAAAGGGCAACACCGGCAGTTTTTCACTGTCCACTGATCTCAATAAAATTTTCAGTATATATTCTCCAGTACTGTAATAAAATATGCCAAGTCAGGTGGATGTAGGTCATTTAGTTTTCCTGTAAATAAATTTTTGACGTCAGGAGGTGATGACGTCATAAACACAGGGCCACCCTGTGTTTATGACGTCATCACCTCCGTGCTGCCTATACGAGCCAGCGAGCCTTTAAAAGCAAAACGGCGATACTTCAGCGCTCAATTCGTCGCTGCAAAGATCACAAAAGCTGGCATAACTCAATATATCGTCGAATGACCTCGCCACTGCGATTTCTTTCGCGCCAGTTCCATATTTATGGTGACGGGAAGGTTGTGACGTCACCACACACGCTCCACAAAGCATTTACCCGCTTCGGTTTCGGTTTGAAGAAGACTTTTAGTTGCCTATTTAAAGTTATTGGTGCTTTTTTGAGCAAACTGAACCACGCTGGCGGTTACAGGACTATCAGTACCATTGGAAAATATTGATTTCAGAACACGGTGAAAAACCGCCGCAGTTGCCCTTTAATGTGCGCTGAAATCGCACAGTACAGGCCTCATTTCGCCCCCTCCCCCCTCCCTATTGAAGAAAAGCAACGTAATCCCTGGGAAAGGAAAATTAATCTTCCACGGTGGGTCAATGTTGATCAAAATATTGGAAATGCGTGACGGTATCCAAAGAATGTGCCATCATTGGTTGGAAGCAGAAGTACAAAAAGAAAGCGACAGAGAAAAAGAGAGATGGCAGAATTTCCGGCATGTTCTATGTTAATGTTGATTATATTCGTCAAATGAAATTTCGGAGCACCATATTTAGGCATTCCATCCTTTGCCACAGTTTTAAATCAGCTGCTTTCTTATCATCTTTGCAGTTCCCTTACAAAATCGGAAGCACGAAAATTCGCCAAACAATGAATAGGGAGTATTTAGGTGTTACTGTTACGCATAATTTAGGTTAGAGTGATCGTGCTGCAAGCATTTTTTTCGATCAGTTCAGCGAAAGCTGGGTATGTTGCGATGCAAATTAAAACAAGCCTCTCCTGACATAAACCTTCAGGCTTGCACTACGGTTATTTGACTCACCCTGTAGTACGCAATTATAGTGTGGGGCTTCTATCAACTAACTTTAATAAACCCTATTGATCGAGTGCAGCGCATTGGTGCACGCTTCATTTTTTCTAATTACAAAAGGGCAGAATGTGTTAATGCGTTGACCCATAAGGCACACCTTCAAAGTTCATCCTCACGATGTATGACAGCCAGAATAAAAAAATTTATCACCTTTATAATGACATGTTAAACATTAATCGCGGGCTCTACTTGCGGCCACGAGGCAAAGTGTCACCTCGGTCCTGTCGCGCATTCGTTGTGTGCTCATGTGCCTGGAGTGTTCAGAGACATTGGTTCCTCCTCATAAGCATTGAAGAATGGAATAAACTGAGCTTGGAGATATTCGACGGCATGATTCCGCTCGCGGGTTTAGAAGAGAAGCAACAGTCACTCCATACCTAAGTTTGATATTTTTTGCTTTTATTTATAATCGCCCAACATCGCACCTATGTTCCGTTTCTGTATTTCCTTATATGCGGTTTATACGTTTGTGTTTCTTATTTACATTTTGCTGTTTGTAATATACTGCTTATATAGTTCCCTTCAATGTTGCAAACTCTGGCCCGAAATGGTTCATAGTATTGAAAATAAATAAATAAATCTTCCTCTCCTACAGGCTGACAACGATGCTGTCGAAAAGCTACAGGTCGATGTTTATTGCTGACACCGGCTTGAAGCGCAAAGCGTAATGCTGTGTTCCTCGGTTTAAACGCGGCAGGCGTTAGCAAATAAAGCACAACAGTACGTACAGCAAACGTTGACCGCGCGGAACAACCGTGTCAAAAACTAATGAAGAAAGGTATGACCGAGGATTCCAATGGAAAAGAAGATTAACCAAGAGAGAAATGCTAGCAGCATTATTGGACGGTATGGGAGGCAGTCAGGTGACAGATGAAGCGATTTCTTTGCCGATATTTCAGGCTTTCGTGGTGCAGCTTATACACGAAGCTGTCAGAAAATAACAGAGAAAGTCTGGGGTAAGACCGAAACCAATGTACAAGATAACACCGGGAAACGAAAGAAACAATGCTATATTGTGGTGGCGCTTAAAAGCGCTAAAGACAACAAACGTTTGACATGTTTATAAAAGAAACAGGCCTCCGACTATTGCGGCTTTCATTCCGTGGCTGCAAACATTACTGCGCTTTTTGTGTTCTTTTGTGCTTCAAGGTGAGGTGAGATACCAACAACGCCCTTTTGTACAACTTAATTTTTCCGTTCTCCTCAAAACCATGCGTGACACGACGTTCTTTATTGCTATGGAGCCACTCCTTCCGCGCGCTGCAGCTTGCGGTTAAGTGTCACTGTTTTTATTCCACCTTCGATGCAGCTTGGCCATAAGAACGTTTTTTTTTTGTTGTTGTTCTTGACGACTACAATGACTACGCGGCTGTTTCGCTTTCTTTTTTTTTGTGAAAACGACAGCGTCGCTCAAAGGACGCACAACCTGACCGCTATTGTTCTATATGTCCGAACGACACGAAACATGAAAGGAAACATTATATTATATAATAATTATACAACAGCCTTCACAAAGCGAAACAAAAAGGTTGACAGATCTTGACATAGACAAAGAAGAAACACTTGTACGCAATCTCATACTATTAATGAGTACCTCGTGTCGCAGTGACGGTATCGGCAGCATTAGGCAGAGCTAACATGAGGGCACAATACTGAAACACGTTGCGCACATAACAGAGGTTATGTGGGTGCCTAGTTAATGCAAAAGAAAATATTACTGCATATCCACGGAGTGAATGATGATGAGTGGGCGAAGCTCGGCAGGTTCATCGTAGATCGTGCCGAGTTCATATATATATATATACATGGGTGGCCGGCGAACGGTTCTCCAACTCGAGCAGTCGGTATTTCTCAATCAAGAAACTCGCTAGGAGACGCTGCCTGCGCCAACGTTGTCTCTCGCGGGTGAGGGCGCGTTCTCCTTCTGTGCGAGCTGGTAGAGCGTTCATCTAAGAAAGAGCGTTTCCATAGTGAACGCGCGCCTTTCGCTCTCTCTCTCTCTCTGTCTCTCTCACAAGACAGCAGATGGAAGAGTGAGATAGAGAGAGGCACGCGCCGAGGGCGAGCGCGTGCCTCGCGGCGCGCGGGTTACGCCTGACGCAGGACAAGGTTAGACTAAGAGGAGCTTCGCCCCTAAAATATTCCTACCTCATACCTTCTTTACCTATACATACTACAGAATGTCGCAGGTTAGAGATCATGTCCAACCTCACATGTTCATAGTAGACGTAGTGTTTGGAACAATTCCTTGTTCCTTGCAAGTTTTTCTCTGTTCTAGATTTGCAAGCAGCTAAAAGATAATGGATTATACATGGGTTTTACACTTACTTGGGCCAAAGCAAAATTACAGAGAAAGTACCTACTTCCGAGTAGAAATTGGCGAAGAGGAAGTGCCGTCGGAGACGAAACGTCCACAAGAACACCCGTGATGAAGATAGTTGGCCTGTTCAGGACTTTCGCTCCATTAATTTGTCTGCCTTCAAGGGTGAATCTTCCTCGGTGATATTACCTTGATTTTGTTTTTCTGCTCAGAATTTGCATAGGACTATCCATTTGACGCATGTTGCTGAACCCAATTCTCATTTCCGAACTACATGCGACTACGCTTTCTTTAGGATGCTGATCAAGTTTGCAGTGCAATATATTTGTAGAGCGAACTATGTGATCCATCCAGCCTGTTGCTGTGTGCAAAGGCTGTCGTCTCTTAGAAAATGAACCAGGTAAATGCATATTCAGGATAAGTTTCTTTTGATAATAAAAAAAGCTAACCCCTCGACAAACATTCGCATATACTTAACGAAGGGCCAATTCATACGGTAAATAATGGGCTCTTTTTCTTCTTTGATGAAAATTAGAAGAAGCACGACTCTACGCCGAGACACTGGCCTTATGCATTTTTTGGTGTCGTCGGGCAATAATATGTATGCATCACAAGAAACCCACACCTTTTTTCCAAAGCTACCTCTTACACTGTCTTATCTCTTTCCACACAACGCTTTGCTTGCCGACATAAGGAATGTGATCTGAAGTATTTTGCATCGTATTCTTTCTAAACTAGTTCCTACGGTGTTTTCACCATTGCTAGGAACTAGTTATGTGTACCCGCTATTTCCCCGTAAACGTAATACGATTGTTGTTTCGGTCTACCATATGTTTTACGTGTACTAACTGAGTTCGTAATTTGAATTGTACCCATTCTTCTTCTTATATTGTCAGTTAACTATGTACAGTGGTCAACTCTCATATCTATAACGCCGGAGCTGTCGTGCTCGGAACTGCACGAGCGACATCTACAGTTGGAAACTGGACACATCTGAGCATGCGCATCGCCACTGACGCGCTTGCCTTGCAGTTTCTGTCCTCGTTTGTCGCCAAGGGCGCGATAACTAATTTGGCCGGCAGAAGCGCTGTCAGTCATATAGCGCCGGAAAAAAAAAAAGTGCAATCACCCGCATCGGCGCGTTTTCTACTGCGTACCTATATTCTCGGTTTTCGGTATGATATCTTACCGGCAATGCGCCGCATAATGTATATTGCGCATCGCTCTGTGAATTTTTCATAGCGCATTGCGTTTATTGCCGCGTGCTGTCATTTTATTTCGTAAACCTACTATTAATTGTAATTCACCGACGATGCCTTGCCTGCCACTAAATGTAGTTTGGATTGCCCATTCATGCGACGATCAGTCGGTCCTTCGTCGGTTGTAGCCCTTAATGACCGATGACGGATAGCATCAGCAAGCCGACCTTCCTTATAGAATGCTTCGACACTCTATTCACATTTGGAAGTGCAAAATTCTATACCGGCCAAAAGACAGCTTCCGAGCAGCCTGACCTCCCCCCCCCTTTCCCCCCCCCAAAAAAAAAAAACACAGAAAACATATACAGTTCATAAGTAGGCGTAAATCTGTTGTTGGGACAATGTGACCGCGAAGGGAGAATTATAACGCAGCACAGCTTGCGTCGGGTGCTGCCAACAATACACTTCGTTTCTTTTCTTTTTTGTTTCTTTTGTTATTGCGCTAAACCGTTGACAGCGCTACTGACGGCCAAAGCGGTTGTTGCATCCGCGGTGATAACCAAGGGTCGAGAATGCAAGGCATGTGCGTCAGTGGCGCTGCGCATGCTCAGAGGCTGTCCCGTTTCCAACTGTAGATGTCGCTCGTGCAGTTCCGAGCACGACGCTCCGGCGTTATAGATATGAGAGTTGACCACTGTACAAGTCCTTCTTGTAAGGACCGCCGATGTGACCGATAATGTCAATAAATAAATAAGCACACATATGGATGCAGATCCTGCAAGCCACGAAAGAGAGAGATGCTGAACACCTCACCACAAAATGAACATTTGAGGGAATGGAACACTTGCAAATATTTCGTTTTGTCGCATAACGCACCGCAAAAATTGTTGCTGGACTTTCTGAAAAAAAAAAGGAAAATCCTGCAATCCCAGGCATTGTGGGAACCGGTGTTATGCCAAGGAGTCAACACGGAAATTGCTTTTGATGAATTGTTTGGCAGTCACTCAAGTGCTGAAAGTAGGATGAAAGTTTTTGTGCAAAGTGGATATATCGGTGTATGCTTAACAGGGACAAATCGGGAACGTAGACGGCACCGTGGTGACTAAACGGTCGTAGTACGACGCAACGTTGGCGCTGACGTTATTAACGCGAAAGCGTTTCTTGGTTAGGTTGTCGAAAGCGCGCGTCCAGTTGCCGTCCGCAAAAAATACCCGCATTTCCCCGAAGGGGAGTATGAGGAAGTGCGAAGCACGGGGTGATGCTATGAGGGGGCGCGCGCGACTAAATGCAGAGCCGAGCGAAGGAGACGGCAGCGAGAGAGCACGCGCCAGCCGACCCACGGAGGTCTGGCCGTTTTTAAGTGCAAAGCACTTTTACTGATGATGATAATTAAGTGTAATTAATGATTTAAAGTGTTGTTGTCATGATGCATTTGTACACACACACACACACATTTATATATGAAGTATTATTTATTTATTTTACACTTCACACTTTTCGTATGATGCATTAATGCACCTCGCGAGTGCGTCACACACACACACACATACACACACTACACACGTCACTACAGATCAGCACCTATTCGGCGGCCGAGGGTGAGTGCAAACCTAACGGGGGGAGAGGCACACCAGCTGCGCGGAGAGGGTGCGAGGAGCCGGCGCGGCGCGCGCAGCCACGGCGCGCAGGCGCCAGCTGCACAACGCGCCGTGACGTCACGGCGCGGAGAGCGGTGCAGAGCCGCCGCGAGGCGCGCGCAGCCACGGAGCGGAGGGCGGAGCGCGCGCAGTCACGTGGGGCGTGACGTCGCTGCGCCGTTGCTACAGACGCTCCTCTCCGCTCCTCGCGCCGTTGCTAGGGGAGAGGAGGAGGAGCGCGGATGCCGGCGGAGTTTTCGGGGACGCTTAAGAAGTGCATTCGCACTTAAAAGCGTCCGCAAATGCCGTGCCCGGAGGCACGTAACCTCCCCCACCGCAAGTGACGCCGGCGCCAACACTCGCCGCAGCGGCAGTCGGCTCGCGCTGCGCTCTGCTGCAGCTACCTGCAGCGGCGTGCGACGGCGTCGCCGCGTTTCTTCGATGGTCGGCGAAAGCGTGCTCCCAGCTGTGTGGCGTCGCCGTAGCAGCACTAGGCGCACAACGCGCCACCTAGCCCATCGTTCCTCGCCTCGTTCCGCGCCACCTAGCCCATGCGTGCCGAGAGCAATCTCGAATTGAAGACACCCAATGAGGCCATCACGACGTCGAGATGTACTTCCATCGATCTCGCATTCACCACCGACCAATACATTGTGCGAGATGTTATGTATGTATCCACCTACTACGCGGATCGCAAGGCCATGCTAGTGTCTTGTACACCGGCCCAAGTACGCCGTCACCGGAACGATAAGACGGTGACGACGCCGGTGACTGTCTAGTGACGCCACCCAGGGCGATGCGACGGTGGTACTGCTTCAACATGCCCGAGACCTGGCTTGGGAATATCTGCGCACACTGCCAGGACGAGAAAATACAAGAGGGCATGTGAAGTGTCGACAACACTTAGACGGCATCAAATCATCTAAATAAACACAATCAAACCTCCCACATTGCCTAATTCTTTATAACACAACTAATCAAAACCAGTTTGCTGCACCCGTCAGCAACAACAATCTAGCCAAAGGAAACGCTTTCGCGTTCTCACCTCATATGAATATGCTTAGGGATTGTCGAACTTTTTGAACAGACGTCTCCTTTCTCGAATAGAAGTGCACGCAACATAGAGATGTTCTAGATATCATAACCGACCTTCTTTGAAGTATTCCCACGGAACCGAGCAAAGTTGGACAAAACGGTGACCCCTGTTGGTGGAACATATATTGCTGGTTTAGCACTTAACAAGCACTAGAAGTGGAATTGATCTTACTCAAACACCATCATCACAAGTTCTGGTGCAGTAGGTTTCTATACTAGGCTGTACCGCGAAGAAGGAGCCGTAGCACACTGGTAGCTCGTACTTGTTGGCACCTTGAAGGCATAGATTCGAACTGCCAACAGGTTGCGTGGATCTCCGGGCACTTATGTCACTATTTCTCTCACAAGATAGAAAAAAAAAACGACCTGTCTTTATTCCTTTGAAGTGTGTTGTAATGATGCATGTGTAGACGACATCACACCTGCTGCGAGGGAAACGACTTTATATACATAGAAAATGCCCTAGATGACTGCCATGGTATTCATGGCTGCTGGTTGGTTGGTTGGCCGAACGCTATCGGTGCTTTTCATTTTCTTCTCACGGCCAAGTTCGCGCTGGGACAGCTCAAGTAATCTTCAGTATCCTCCGCCCACGAAAAGGTGCACAGTCCCAGTCTCCTAAGGCAACATAAGTTCAATAGGGTAGAGCTCTCTACAGCTCTTCGTATAACGGAGCCGTATGGTAACTTTACTGAATAAGCCCTGATGTTCTGCTCACGTCCTTGATCTCACTCAACCATTCTTCCAGTTTTCTTAAGCTGTCGCCGTGCTTTATCTTCATAAAGGAGCCCTGAGTCCTACTCTTTAAGACTGTTCTGGTCTTGAGCTTGAGCAACCGCATGATGTGCGGAACGGAGAGTCAACAAATGCTCCTTCCTCATGGTCTCCAGAAATGCTCAATAAACTGATTGCGCTGCATCCGTCTTCTTGTAACTGCGGCATGTGAACATGAAAGGTTGTCTTGTTGTTTGTTTTAAGGAATGCTTGTGGTCGGTAGGTGGCGTCAATACTTCCATTCCATCTGGTGACGACGAGAGGTAAGTAAGCAACGTGGAATTTAACACTGCCTGCACCGCGTATAACACTTTGGTCAATTGATCAGGCTTGAGTGTTTGCTGACGAAGAATCTTCCTCAGGATGGACTTCGCTGTTCTTATCATTCTTTCCAGAAGCCTTCCCACTATGCTGTTCTTTCGGCGCTAAATTTACATTCTAGCTTCCTTTGTTCTCAAAACTGACTGCTGAACAGCAGATTTCATAAAAAATTATGCCAGTTTCACAAGCGTGAAACCTGGGAAGGTATGGAGCATACGGTGATTTACCGGTGTTTCACACAGGAAACGTCAGCCGCTGCTGATGGACTTGCTTTACCATGACCACGATGATTACCTTAGACGTCGACAGCCCGTGCGCATTAGGAGAAACTCATTAGAATCGCTTCTGATACGACAACCCTACATATATGCTGTCCGGGTGCACCGCCTTCAGGATGGGCCAACAGAATTTTCGCAGCAAAGTTTAACAAATTTCCGTTATTAATGCAATTATACCCTGACTATTACCTTACTTTAAATTATTTTATTAATCTTAGTTTATTTCGAAGTGGTTTTCTCAATTATACAGTTGTTTTCTGACCATCAATTGACAACTTTATTTGCCGTGACGACACGACACAAGAGAGGCTGGCCCCTGAGACTAAGCAGTTTCGCCCCTATTCGCCCCAAAAGATATTTTCCTTTCAATTCATTTTGAGGGTCCGTGCGTTGTCCATGTATATGACGTCATGTAATCGAAGACATGCATTCAAACTTCTAAATGCTAGCATAAGCTGTCTGCAAATATATTGCCTATCATTTATAAATGTATAGCCTTTGTGAAAGCACAAGCGAACAGACCTATGTAACTCTTCAAAGTGTTATTGTCCGTTACCAGCAAAGCGAAGCACACTGGTACGTAACATGCACGTAGCACATACGTTGTGTTCTCCAGTACCTTGCCTCACGTCTTGTTTGCCTCAAGGTATCCAGAAGTTATCTGTAACCTCAGTAAAAGTATCTTGTACGCCACCATAAAGAACGCGTCGATGACAGTTTCGAAATGAAAGTTTAGTAAGTCGTGATGCCGAGGCAAGACAACCGGATGTATCACCGTTTCTATTTGCTTTATGAATTGTAGCCTGCCTCTTATAACGCAATCGGCCTTCCGCATCCAAATAAG
This sequence comes from Hyalomma asiaticum, assembly GCA_013339685.2. Classification (NCBI taxonomy): domain Eukaryota; kingdom Metazoa; phylum Arthropoda; class Arachnida; order Ixodida; family Ixodidae; genus Hyalomma; species Hyalomma asiaticum. Next base: position 41,435,994 of record CM023486.1, read on the forward strand.
GATGGAGTGTCTGTTAACTCGATCGTCGATTTAACGTTCTTCCTTTTTCACGTTCGGTCAGTCTCATTTAAATACACTTCTTGCACTACCTTAACGCAATAATCTTCATCCTCGTTCACGTCTATATCTGTTATGTACGACTGTACGACAGTTTCCTCCGAAGTATTGCGCTAGTACAATTCCTGATATATATAAAGATCTAAGCCATGATTCGTAGGACTCGTGTGAGGTTCCAATATTTTCTCAGTTCCAGAATTGGCCAAAATCCTTTGAGTAGAGAACTTGCACGACGCGCGGCTCATTTTCCAGCAGACCCTCAAGGTATCACATCTGAGCTGCTTATCTGTAACCTCAGTAAAAGTATCTTGTACGCCACCATAAAGAACGCGTCGATGACAGTCGCGAAATGAAAGTTGAGTGAAGTCGTGATGCCGAGGCAAGAGAACCGTATGTATCACCGTTTCTCTTTGTTTTATGAATTGTAGCCTGCCTCTTACAACGCAATCGGCCTTCCGCATCCAAATAAGGATGGAGTGTCTGTTAACTCGATCGTCGATTTAACGTTCTTCCTTTTTCATGTTCGGTCAGTCTCATTTAAATACACTTCTTGCACTACCTTAACGCAATAATCTTCATCCTCGTTCACGTCTATATCTGTTATGTACGACTGTACGACAGTTTCCTCCGAAGTATTGCGCTAGTACTATTCCTGATATATATAAAGATCTAAGCCATGATTCGTAGGACTCATTTGAGGTTCCAATATTTTCTCAGTTCCAGGATTGGCCAAAATCCTTTGAGTAGAGAACCTGCACGACGCGCGGCTCATTTTCCAGCAGACCCTCAAGGTATCACATCTGAGCTGCTTTTTGTTTTCGCTTGTTTCAGGGGTCTCAAACTTACCTCCACTAGTAGGCCATAGCCCCCACACTAAGTCCTCCAAGGGCCAAAGCCGTAAAGAAGGTCGGAGAAAACGAAAGTGAGGGGGAGAGAGCAGGGGGTTTTCATAAAATGTAGACGCATATCGATAGCGACCTTTATAATTAATAAATTACGAACGCAGATTCTTATCCGTCGGAAACGTCAAATTTCCATCCAGGCCACTAACGTAAAGGTCTGTCAGACGCTTGTTTAAGGCTACTTTCTTATTCTGACCTTGCCTTCAATTCAATATAGTGACCTCTAGAACGTGTCAGCGCGTCCATTCCCCCTACGGCAGTCCGTTCCACACATTCGCAATTCCCAAAGCGAAATCCTTGTGTAGTAAAGCCGTGAATGCTGGGCCAGAAATGTCTGATTCAAGAAAAGCTTTCAAATCATCAGGCCACGCTTCCATTTCCGTTCACTTACGTGACTCGGCAGAAGCACGACCGCTTACAGGAAGCTCGTTTATACTGCGGAGGAAAGATCGCCAGACCGCAGTATTAACTCGATATCCCAGCAGCTCAAACGGCGAGCGAACCGCAAAATGACACCCACGGTTCGGGATCCCAAGCGAGTCGAAATCACTGATGTGGGCAAAGTAACCCCCTTCACATTACGGTTGCGCCTCCCCAATCCAAGGACTTTACAACTTCTCTCTTTAGCCAACGGCACTTACGGGAGATTCCTGGCGTTTACTGCGCGGTTCAGATGAGAGTTACGCCTACGTGGGTCCATCAGTACTAAATGAAGCAATGAGTCAGGTCTATAAGGTGGGCTCCTTTTTTTCCGTCTTCTAGTAGAGCACCTGGTAAATGCGCACTGTAACATCCTCCCGCCTACACGGTTGCCCTTAGAGACATTTTGGTTGGCACAAGTAAAAGCTGTCCCTAGTGACAGCCCCTTGAAATTGAATCTTAAAATATGTGCGTAAAGCTTCTAAACCCAGCGGATACCAAGTGACATGCATAACTAGCGACATATATGATGCCCTCAGTGGACGCTCAGAAGCTATCACATCTGTAACAGTGCAATTATGAAAGGTTTTCACTTACGGAACAGGTTTCAGAAATAACTTCACTGATTGTCCAGAAATATTAAAAAAGTTGTTTTTCGCTTTTCTATAAAAAGAAACTATAAATACATCCCGCCAACATAAAGGCATTTCACGAGTAATGCGCAACTTCTGTTTGTTAGACCAATTCAGTATTTACAGATCTGCCAATTTTTGGAATCGGTGTTATTTCTCTTTTTTCTGTAGCCCATATTCTTCAATACTTTACTCTGTTTCTTTTCGCAATTTAAAATAACTTTACCAACCGAAATCTACTCAATGTTCTCAATGTAGTATTAAAGTTTGCTGGTTACACTGACGTTTTTTTTTTTTGCCCTTAGCAATCGCACAAAAATCTTAAACGGGGTCACCTTATCACTTGCCCTGTGAATTGGAACAAAGCACTAGGTTGCTCAATAGCCGAAGATCGCTCGTTCGAATCTCGTAGCTACGTATATACCGCTATGTTAAATATATGGTATCATTCGTATTCGCAGATTTCAGATTAACTCGTACTTGGCGCATATCGGAATGTTTAGCCGAGGAGTATGTGTCTTCTCCGCATGTGATCTTAAAATTCTTATTCGCGAAGATAATGACATGCACGTGTACATAGTGGTGTTATGACCTATTACTCAGATTGGTGGTACATTCGTACCACTGCTTGTCCGTAGCAAATAACCGATAAGCGAGTTTCTTATTTTAATTTTTGGGAGTGCACTGGTGCAGTTGCTGAGTTATTGTAAAGTGGTTCATGTGCCTCGACAGCCGCATTGAGTAGCGTTTGAGCCAGTTAAGGCATTCGTCTTGACAGTGTTTGGTAGCTCACTCTTTGCTTGAAGGGTATAATTCTTAAGCATCAAACGTTCAATGCAAGTGTGCTGATGGGCAAGGAGTGTAATCTTCCGAAAGAAATCTAACTACAGAAGTCGCGCTGCCTGTCTACCGCGAAGAGTAAGTACAGAGCACGCATCATCTTCACCTTACGAATAACGTAAAATGAGTTTTTAGCAGCGAAGCAGTTCTAGCTTGAGGTAAAATGTCTCTCATGATCTTAAAACTCGGCATATCGGGCATGAGCCATCGCGCTGCTAAAACAGAGGCTCCATGTCCCCTCTAGTCAAAGTGAAACCATTCTTCGCACGCACCTAATGAACGTTTGCCTTGAAATTGTAATTAGGCGTGAAACACAGACAAATAAGGCGCATAGAACAGGCGTTGACTAAGAACTAAATTTTCAATGGGAAACACATTCATTTATACAGGGTGTTTTTTTTTTTTGGTTGCAACACATTTTTTAAATTAGAAACACATAACTCGCGGGAATGTCTTGTGTACCATTCGAGTATACAGATTGGCGGACTCTAGATATACAACAATTTCCTCCGAAGTATTGCGCTAGTACAATTCCTGATATATATAAAGATCTAACCCATGATTCGTAGGACTCATTTGAGGTTCCAATATTTTCTCAGTTCCAGGATTGGCCAAAATCCTTTGAGTAGAGAACTTGCACGACGCGCGGCTCATTTTCCAGCAGACCCTCAAGGTATCACATCTGAGCTGCTTTTTGTTTTCGCTTGTTTCAGGGGTCTCAAACTTACCTCCACTAGTAGGCCATAGCCCCCACACTAAGTCCCCCAAGGGCCAAAGCCGTAAAGAAGGTCGAGAAAACGAAAGTGAGGGGAGAGAGCAGGGGTTTTCTTAAAATGTAGACGCATATCGATAGCGACCTTTATAATTAATAAATTACGAACGCAGATTCTTATCCGTCGGAAACGTCAAATTTCCATCCAGGCCACTAACGTAAAGGTCTGTCAGACGCTTGTTTAAGGCTACTTTCTTATTCTGACCTTGCCTTCAATTCAATATAGTGACCTCTAGAACGTGTCAGCGCGTCCATTCCCCCTACGGCAGTCCGTTCCACACATTCGCAATTCCCAAAGCGTAATCCTTATGTAGTAAAGCCGTGAATGCTGGGCCAGAAATGTCTGATTCAAGAAAAGCTTTCAAATCATCAGGCCACGCTTCCATTTCCGTTCACTTACGTGACTCGGCAGAAGCACGACCGCTTACAGGAAGCTCGTTTATACTGCGGAGGAAAGATCGCCAGACCGCAGTATTAACTCGATATCCCAGCAGCTCAAACGGCGAGCGAACCGCAAAATGACACCCACGGTTCGGGATCCCAAGCGAGTCGAAATCACTGATGTGGGCAAAATAACCCCCTTCACATTACGGTTGCGCCTCCCCAATCCAAGGACTTTACAACTTCTCTCTTTAGCCAACGGCACTTACGGGAGATTCCCGGCGTTTACTGCACGGTGCAGATGAGAGTTACGCCTACGTGGGTCCATCAGTACTAAATGAAGCGATAAGTCAGGTCTATAAGGTGGGCTCCTTTTTTCCGTCTTCTAGTAGGCACCTGGTAAATGTGCACTGTAACATCCTCCCGCCTACACGGTTGCCCTTAGAGACATTTTGGTTGGCACAAGTAAAACCTGTCCCTAACGACAGCCCCTTGAAATTGAAGCTTAAAATATGTGCGTAAAGCTTCTAAACCCAGCGGATGCCAAGTGACATGCATAACTAGCGACATATGAGATGTCCTCAGTGGACGCCCAGAAGCTATCACATCTGTAACAGTGCAATTATGAAAGGTTTTCACTTACGGGACAGGTTTCAGAAATAACTTCACTGATTGTCCAGAAATATTAAAAAGGTTGTTTTTCGCTGTTCTATAAAAAGAAACTATAAATACATCCCGCCAACAAAAAGGCATTTCACGAGTAATGCGCAACTTCTGTTTGTTTAGACCAATTCAGTATCTACACATCTTGCCAATTTTTGAGAATCGGTGTTATTTCTCTTTTTTCTGTAGCCCATATTCTTCAAAACTTTACTCTGTTTCTTTTCGCAATTTAAAATAACTCTACCAACCGAAATCTACTCAATGTTCTCAATGTAGTATTAAAGTTTGCTGGTTACATTGACGTTTTTTTTTTTCGCCTTTAGCAATCCCACAAAAATCTTAAACGGGGTCACCTTATCACTTGCCCTGTGAATTGGAACAAAGCACTAGGTTGCTCAAAAGCCGGAGATCGCTCGTTCGAATCTCGTAGCTACTTATATACCGCTATGTTAAATATATGGTATCATTCGTATTTGTAGATTTCAGATTAACTCGTACTTGGCGCATATCGGAATGTTTAGCCGAGTAGTATGTGTCTTCTCCGCATGTGATCTTAAAATTTTTATTCGCGATTATAATGACATGCACGTGTACATAGTGGTGTTATGACCTATTACTGAGATTAGTGGTACATTCGTACCACTGCTTGTCCATAGCAAATAAACGACAAGAGAGTTTGTTATTTTATTTTTAAAACAGAGGCTCCATGTCCCCTCTAGTCAAAGTTGAAACCATTCTTCGCACGCACCTAATGAACGTTTGCCTTGAAATTGTAATAGGCGTGAAACACAGACAAATAAGGCGCATAGAACAGGCGTTGACTAAGAACTAAATTTTCAATGGGAAACACATTCATTTATACAGGGTGTTTTTTTTTTTTTGGTTGCAACACATTTTTTTAAATTAGAAACACATAACTCGCGGGAATGTCTTGTGTACCATTCGAGTATACAGATTGGCGGACTCTAGATATACAACAATTTCCGCACTTGTATGCATAATTAACGAAATTACGCTAATTAACTTTCAAATGATCAGTATTTGGTGGCTACAGCAAATGAGTACTTTGGTGCCCTTCCTCGACACTACCTATCCCAACGATCAAATTTTGAATAGCGGAGTGCATGTCGGAGCTACGCGAACAATTATTTCCCCGTGGCAGGCTCCTTGAAACCGAAACTGGGCGGAAAAAGAGCGTCGCTGACCGTCGACGTCGCCGCCTCCCCGCTTCGTCACTCGCCACTCACCCGTGGTCACCGCCGCTCCGGCCCCGAGCGAGCAGCTTGCGTTATCTCCTTGTTATCTGCGGCGTTGGGCGCAGCGGGCGAGTGACGAAATCCGGGGAGGCGTCGACGTCGACGTCAGCGACGCTCTTTTTCCGCCCAGTTTCGGTTTCAAGGAGCCTGCAACGGGGAAATAATTGTTCGCGTAGCTTCGACGTGCACTCCGCTATTCAAAATTTGATCGTTGGGATAGGTAGTGTCGAGGACGGGCTCCAATGTACTCCTTTGCTGTAGCCACCAGTTACTGATAATTAAATAGTTAATTAGCGTAATTTCGCTAATTATGCATACAAGTGCGGAAATTGTTCTGTATCTAGAGGCCGCCAATCTGTATACTCGAATGGTGCAAAAGACATTCCCGCTATTTATGTTTTCTAATTTAAAAAATGTGTTGCAACTAAAGAAGACACCCTATATGAGCGCTGTACGCATTGGTGAAAAGAGCATACAAGAAGATAAGACATCACTTTCACATGGGAATCGATACCATAGTGTGCAAGTGAATGTTAGGTTCAAATTTTCTGCACAAATATTCTGCTTCACTTAGAGCAACATACGGCTGGCCGACACACACATTCCCCTTTCTTCTGATATGGAAAGGCTTCAATAATTGCTCTTCCTAACTCTTTCTCTTGCCAGCTAGGTGAAGTCTCAATTCTAATGCGCTTAACATTTACCGAAACCGCGTCAGAGTGTGTTAGCTGCAACATACCTTACCATTCTTTCGGATCCTGTATGCTAACATCGCAAGAAAGCTAGCTAGGTTACAGCAGCAATCGAACCCAGGCCGTCTACAGGCAGGTGTTCTACCAAAAAGCCACGCCAGCTGTTGACGCTGATTCGGAAAGGAAAGGCCCTATACGCGATGGATAGCCAAGCACATCCATGCATCTGTACAGCATGGAGGTAGGAAAGAGAAGTGAGACTCAAAAGGAGGAAAACAAGAAAAGACAGTAAAGCAAAATAAATCTTTGTATAATATAAGAGAGCAAGGGCGTGGGAAAGAAAGTGAGTATGGGGGAAGTGACGTGGGTCTAAGAAAGAGGGAAATGAGGACGTGAGAATGTAAACCATACCATATCCATGTATAGTGCTGTGTATCAAGCAGGTGCAAAGGCGTAGGGAGGGTGACCAGGAGAAAAAGGAAGAGGGTAAGGCCACCAGCGCCGCAGAATAGTATACCAATGGCCTGGAAAGAGGAGGTCAGGCTGAGAAGTGACGGGAGAGTGGGGAAGAAGAAAATGAGGAGGGGTAGGGTAAAGCGCAGCATACCCATACCTAGAATGGTATAGCAAGGAGGTGGAAAATGCAAGTGGGAATGAGCATGGAGAAAGGAGGAAGGAAAGGCCAGCAGGCCCGCCGTGACCTAGTCTTGAGCCTCTAGTGCGAGACGCCCACACTTTTTTTCTCTTCCTGAAACCATAGCGGGATTTTATGCCACTAGTATATAGTAACCTTAGTGTGTACGTCACTTTTCTCTCGAGTGGTACCGAAGAGCAGCAGGAGGTTGTATAGTGGCTGCGGTGCTGAGGAGCTCATTTGAGGCGAGTGGTACCCAAGCAGCGTGTCGCACCGTGGCTACGGTGTTCAGGTGATGACGCGAATAACGCTGGTTCCATGCCAACCCCTGTGCTTGCCTTTTAATATCGGTGTAACGCTCAGGTTATTGTACCTAAATTGAAGATAAAGAAAAAAAGAAACCAGGAAGTTCAAATTTCCAGAACGCTCCTATACGACGTGTGTTATAATCGTATCGCCGGTTTTGGCTCATACAACCCCACAAATTTTCGGACTAGTGCGGCAATCGCAAGAGCTCTTACCAGAGCAGACTACACAATGTAATGTCCATTCTAGCTATATTTTAGCGAAAGAGTTCGTGAATAAGACTTCGATGTGTGGTCCCCTGAGCGACGCAGCCTGCTTTACGACATTATTCTTCAAACCTTCCCTCCTGCTAAGCTTGTAGCATTCCTCGCACGGTGCTGTGTGTTTTCTGCATATGGCTATGTGAAACAGCTACTCAGTGGCTTTTCCAGATGTGATGATATTTTTGACAGCCTGATCCGTGCTTTGAAGACCTAATAATGTATCGGTCGTTTTGCAAGAACGAATTAACAAAGATGTGGTCAACGCCAAACTATATATTACGAGCTTTGTCGCATAGCAAGGCGAAACATTAGTCTATAATGAAAAAGACAAATTCCACAAGAAGCACTGGAAATTAGGCTGACGTGAGTAGGATAATACATCTACTTCTTCTTTAATACAAACGCGACGACAAAGCAAAAGGGGCCTGACAATTAAGGCAAACGAACCTATGTGTCAATATTTTGTCCAATGCGAAACATATTTTGCGTAGGGAACGCAACAGGGCCGGATTGTCTGTACATGTACCTATCTTGTAACGTGTTAGTGCTGACCCAGTTGCTTCAGTAACTGGTTGGACTATCTTTATATGTCGGAAACCATCTGATATGACGCGCATGGAGAAAAATGATGAGCTTGCTGTGTACGAAGACACGATGGACGTCAGGCATATCATTACGCTGATAAGGCTACCGAGGCAATGCATAAGCAGGGAATTTGTCGTGGTTGTTTTGTTATACATGTAGTACACCACGACTTGCTCGTGTAAAAATGATGAATCACATGTAGGTTTCGTAACTCCGTACGCAATGTTATTTGCCATCATTCACTTATTTCAGATATTAGCAAACGTGACATGCATGTCGTACGTGAATTGTGCGACCTGATATTTATCACATTTACATGGGCAATGCCAGGGCAGTTTAATAGTTACTGTCAGCTTGTTGTCCCTACTGTTTGGCTGGTGTTTTCTAACTGCTGTTCGTTATATATAAATGTATGGTATCCGCCCTCACGTGTAAACATGTGACGGCCAATAAGTACATAGATAGGTGCCTCTCGATTAATAGATACATGGTACACAGCACATCGCAACAAAGCGAACCCGCCGGAACTTCATGAGCGAAATAACTTAACCGACATTTAATTTTCTGAAATAAACGCGTTCTGTTAATCCAGCAATAATTTGCGAGATCATGGCAGACGACAACCGCAATACGCTCGCTCTGCCATTGTTGCCGATGTATATCGATAATGCATACAGCAGCAGTGTATAGTGGATACACTGCTGTTGTATGCATTATCGATATACATCGGCAACAATGGCAGAGGACAACCGCAATAAGCTCGCTCTGCCATTGTTGCCCATGTAAATCGATAACGCATACAACAGCAGTGTATCCAACATAGACTGCTGTTGTATACAACATACAACAGACTGAATAACGACAGTGCATAACAACAGAGCAACTATTCTGGGGGGATGATGATCATGACACGAAAGGCAATGTTGAAATTACAATGGTAGCGTTATGAGGAAAGCTTGGTTGCGTTTGGCATCACGTCTGCGCTTACATACTACAAATGCCACGCACAGCCTCCCCACTCTAGGCAGCATGAAGTGCATGTTGGCCGTATATATCGAACACTGTTCAAATTGGCCAGACAAACAGCACTAGCCAGCACACCAAAAGTGAAGAAAATGTGAAATCTGAGCGCAGGAAGCTCGGTGCGCAAGGGAACTCCAGGAAAATAAAGATGCAGCGCAAGTGAGACTTCCACACCATATTTTAAGCTCAATGGAGCGATCTAGCAGACAAAGCAGTCGGTGCAGAGAGACGCTACGACCACTTCCGTATACTTGAAGCAATCCTCGCAAGCTGCGTCGAACTGCATGGGAGCTGCTGAGATGATTGAAACTGAACCATCACATACTGTTCGATGCGAAGCCAAATGAAGTGAATGCCTCACGTTTGGAAGTGCGCCAGGCAACTTGGTTCGCACCAGTGCCTGTTTTCTTTGTTGTGTATTGTCTGTTATTTCGTGCACTTCCATCTGTCAGCGTTGAGCGCGACGCGTGGAAGCACTGGTTAAAATCCGAAGCTGCGCACCTTCAGACTGATGAAAATATTGGGCCGCATATAGCGCCAGCTTCTCAAATCCCATCGGGCAAAATTCTTCCGCCGGAATTGCGACACCCATTGCGCAGTCTCCTTCTACTTTATTCTGAAGCCCTCTTTCCTGTGGCGCCTGCAAGGCATTCGCCTATGGGGTAGGCAGTACTGTACACGTTTTCCTTCGCGGAAATAGCCACTTTCCCATCTCAACCTTAACAAGGATGCACACTGTGATTAAAACTTAGCAACTTTCCTAATTGTTTCAAGCATCATGCAGCCAACGCTCTTACAGGCAGGCCTGCCATACCTGAACTAAGGAAGAGTCATATAAAAAGAAAAAAAATAACTGGGAAAGAAAAGTCAATATCGGCACACACTACGAACAGAAATGTAGTTTTCTTCCTTTTGCGTATGTTGTTCCAAGGAGTTTGGAATTGGCAGCGTGGAAGCGTTTGGACTTCTGCAGCTGCTGCCACATATTTGTGCGTACGAGCTGCATACACAAGCGCGCGCCGTAGTTTGAAGCTGAATACTGAAAGTACGAAAAGTTGGACAGGTTTAAGTTCTGGAGGGAAGAAGAGTAATTTCCATTTGGTATAGGAGAAAGTGAAAATGTTTGGTTCAAGCGCAAATTCCTTGTCACGAAAGGGAGCACAGTTCACGTGCTTCATGCCTCAATACCTCAAAAAAAAAAAAAAAAAAAGAAGAAGAAGAAAAAGTCTAAACTACTCGACCTCAAACGCGATGATCTTGGATAGACGAGTATGAAGTCTGTGTCCTTAAAGTATAAGACAGAAAAACGATAAATTCGAGGCGAGTAATGCTGTCACGCCTACTGAGGAAAAAAAAATACACCGTATAAAACATCCACATATGAGACGAACGAAAGTCAGACAGTAGTGCTTGACGTTTTACTATCCCAACTATACCATCAGCTGGGTATATAACGCCTTATTTCCGACGCCAATAGGGCTACCAAGGCAGAGTGCCAATTTTGAACAGCATCGCAGATAGTCTACGTCGACAGTTTGGAAGATGCCTTCGCACCCTTGCCGTCCGAGTAACGCAACGCATCCCGATGACGTCTGGACTATGACATCTATCTATCTATCTATCTATCTATCTATCTATCTATCTATCTATCTATCTATCTATCTATCTATCTATCTATCTATCTATCTATCTATCTATCTATCTATCTATCTATCTATCTATCTATCTAGCCGCCTACGTCTTGATGCTCTCCTGGTCGCCGCGGTATACCCAAAATTTGGGAGGTAGGTTATGGGAGGTAGGGAACGTATGACAAACACGAATGACTGTTCTTTGTGCCAGTAGCATGGAATACTTGTCACTTACGTCAGAACTAACAATCCTGCAATCACGCGTAGATTCCGGCACCTCACACGGTGTACAGCCTCGAGGATCGGACCACACACGGGACGGCCGGCTTAAAGAGCCCCGCTCTTAAAGCAAGTACGGAACGTTTCCTCGCATACGATCGAAATGTGCACACAAGCACACAGACACACATGCAACTTACCGAGTAGTATAGTGGCGTATCGAACACGGGCCCATGCAGGTGCGAAGCAAGCACGCAAACACCAGGGTACGGTGGCTTCTCCCCCAGGGTATACAGAGTAAATAAACTTACTGCGCCTGCAGTTGTAAAAACGGTGCTTGTGTAACGTGAATGGAGATTGTAATGTGTGACAAGCACTATGATAGCGATACATATATTCTGCTATCAATCGGTATGCTGTGTGCAACTTTTCTCCATCACGCACGAATACTTCAACGAACCATGCTTATGGTAGCACATCAACACACCTATAGTGCATTTTTTATTCTATAAAACAAACGTCTGTGCTTTGGACTAACGTGACTTCCAACGTTATGTCATACCATGAGAAATCATTAAGACGCCAAGGTGCTGCCGACGTTCCTGTTTATCCACATTAAGAACACTCTAGAGTGGGTTCTCATGAGTTTTCCGCGAAGACCTTGATCCTTCCAATGACACTTGACTGAATGCTGAACACGTCGTCATTGTCAATTTCTTCGCTGAATGCAGTTCCCATAATGCGTGGAATCTGCGGGATCCTTATGCGTTCATTTGACACTATATGTGAATAGGTATGCCGCCAAGGAGATGTGAAGCTAACGGAAGTAACCGATAGGGGAGAAGTTATGTATAATTTCTTCGTTATATTAAAGTTGTTGCCTCATTTGTGTTACTGACCTCTCACCAGCTGTATCTCACATTCATTTCATGTCTTTGCCGATGACTGCGTTGTCTCTCGAGAAATTATGATGGCGACATTGAAGATTAGCAGTCTGACCTTCACGCTATATATAGCTGGTACTCGTTGTGGCTAATGAACCTAAACATTAAAATGTGTAGATTACTGCGTATATCCAAAACTTCCGTTCGCTCCGCTCTTTACAATGTCACCAACATTCCGCCTGAGTCCGTTAGCTCTTACAACTCTTTGGGATTGCAGATCAGGGCTAGCCCCGCATGGCTGGTACATATTGAATAGCCTTTAACAGCGCTAACCGCTTGGGTATCCTTGCAAAGAGGGGCCCACAGGGTTACATTATAGTGCTGATTATTCTCTCCATGGCGAACGCCAACGTTACACTCACTGCAGCGTTTGCATGTGTTTGGTTCAAATAGTAGGTAAGCGCAACTGGAAGGATAAGCGCAGACGTGCATCTCGACAGCCTCATCTATTATGAATTCTCGTTCGTCTCCTGTTTCCAATTTTGCCATCTCTCTGCATCACTCATCTCCGCATATCATCACTTGGGCTGGAATAAGGTATCGAGGGGATACTACAATGACGGCCCCAAGATGTCAAAAAAAAAAAAATCAGATGAACGTTTTGCACGAAGAGCTGCAGGATAGATTGCAGCCTGAGAACCATAGCTCATGCATAGTCGATGTCCGCAGCGCGGGCTACCGTGACCGCATTGGCAAGGACATTGTGCTTCCACGTGACGTGCAAGCTAATGGCGGCATGAGACCATTCGAATGCATTATGTCGCCGTGAGCGGAAAGTTGCGAACAAGAAAGTCAAGACGTATTTAACAAACTGCGAGTCACCACACAAGCACTATCTTGTGCGTTGCTTATTTCAACCAAAGCGGGTTAGAACGTGCTCGTTACATATAGCTAAGATGAAAACAGATGAACATTACAAGTGGCAAATGAGAGAAGTCCTTTTTTAATGTATCCACTATAATGCTTCTTATAAAAACTGTAGTCAACCACGTTCGGCAAATTTGATCGTGTGGTTTTAACAGAAAAATCTTTCTTCCTCGGACGCTCTTTAAGGACGATCTAAGCGTAATACTCTTTAGACAGGTTTTCGCGAATCTCGCAGAAGATAGTGAAATGGCGAATTGCACGGAAGTACTGCAATCGTCACCATATTTTTTTTGTCTGTAGTACATAGCGTGAAATATGGCCTCGAGGGACACTTCTGAACGCGCAGTGTATTTCTATAAAACGATATACCTCGTACCTATAATATTCGTCCACACACAGCCTCAATGGGATTTTGTAGCTGTTCAAGATACACAATCCATCACAGATCAATATCAGCATCTTTTATTCATATTTCTTGAGAGAGAAAGAGAGAAAAGTTGTGTGGAACGCAGGGAGTTTGCTACCTTGCACTGGGGAAGGGGTAAGCGGGCGATGAAATGTAAGGAAAAGAAAAGTAGAGAGTAGCTAATCACACACACACACACACACACACACACACACACACACACACACACACACACACACACACACACACACACACACACACACACAACAGTAACAGAGTCGTTCAACGAAGGCCCGTTGGTCGCACGAACTTGAGCAGCGCCTTTGTCACATTCTGTTGCGTAACTGTAGCGTTGCGGCATTCCGCTATTGTTCGCTCAGACAGCTTTTGGCCGTCGAAGCGTGCCACTTGTGCGGAGAGGGACTGTCGTTGGGTGCAGTACCGCGGATAATCACAGAGGATGTGAGCGATCGTTTACTCGCTGCTGCAGTGATCACAGGCAGCATTGTCTGCCATCCCAAAGCAATGTGCTAAGGTTCTGTTAAACGGTACCCCTATACAAAGGCGGCAGAAAACGGCTCTTTCTGAGCGGGGTAGTCCTGATGGAATTCGAAGTTGTAGTGATGGGTCTAGGCGGTGAAGGCGGGTGTGCAGTGCACCCGGAGGGTTGCACATTGATATAGTCCTCGCCCGCGCGAGCAACCGAATCTTCGCTGTTGCATCCTTTCGTGATAGTGGGATTGCTTCCTGCGCTCCGATTTCCTGACCGTGTTTAGCATAATAATTGGCAAGCTCGTTGTCGATGATGCCACACTGGCCTGGTATCCGATGAAATGCTGAGTCATGGCCTTTGCCTATTAGCTAGTGACGCATTCGTCTTACCTAAGCGCCAGTTGTTCTTGCGGCCGACCACGTAGTGAAAATAATGGTAACTGAGGGGTTGGCTTAGAGTATTTAAAGATGGCCCATTTCAGTGGCGGCTATTGCCTACAGAGTGCAATGTGCAGGGTAGCATGCTTCACGTCAGTCTACGTTGTCCTGTCAGACGTTTTAAGCACCCAATTTTCGTTTGTCACAGGGAAGATCGCAGCTCCTGCAGACACTCCTTCTGTTGACAAGCCATCAGTGTAAAGTTGAAGGTGGTCCCAGTAGTTCTCGTGCAACATGAGAAGAGAAAGCTGCTTTAAAGTCGCTGATGAAAGTTCCGCCTTCGTCCGAATCCCTGGCACTGTAAGCCGGAACTTTGGGCGTGCCAAACACCAAGGAAGCGTTAGGAGTCTGTGACCAGGTGTATAGTCCGTTGGGAGGCAAACGCGGTAAGCCGATGATAGCCGATGATAGCAAGTGATAGCGTAAGGTCATGAAGAGCATGGTAACAATTGCGCACAATAACAATAACAAAAATGCAAGTGCAAGAAGCGAGTGATAATGCAGGCATTGGAGAGGGAGAACGTATATGATGCAGTATTATTCAGACCAAGTGTCATTGAATGAACTTGCATAGTAGAAAAGGACGCAGTGTTGCAAAATATCAGGGTTTGCAGCAGAGCACGCGCTACAATACCGTGCGAACTACACGGAAGTCATGATGGGATCTCACATTTTGTTGACAAGACGATTGTTCAAGCTATATTATTGAACGATTCATAGTGTGGGAGTCACGGGATACTGTTCGATGCAAGCAACATAAAGGACACGTATTTGATTTCTGTAAACCTGCCTGAACAGTAGATATGTTGTATACACAGGCTACTAATAAAATGACTAGTGTTCCCGACTCCTTCGCTGAACCGCTCCTTTGGCGCCTCGCTCATAGTACTGTGGTAGTATGCTTCGATGTGACTACACTTTATCCAGATGCAAGGAACTGAACATGGTCACACCTACCACGGTGGTCCAATGGCTGTGGCACTCGACTGCTAACCCCGAAGTCCGCGGGATCGAATCCCGACCGCACCGGCCGCATTTTTATGAAGGCGGACTGATAGATACCCTTGTCCTTTGCCAAGTGGTTGAAATCTCCGGAGCCCTCCATTAGGGCGTTTCTTTAATCCCATTTTGGTTTTACGACGCTAAACTCCAGATATTATTGCTTTTTCTCACTGCCGCAAAAAAAGAACGTAGAATGAATGAATTTTTCTGTAAATACTCTTGAATGTACAACGACTATCATTAGTGTTGTTGGTTTTCGGGTAGAACCCCAGCTTTACATGATTCTTGCACCCCGAACCTTTTAGACAAAAATCGAGTTAAAGCTCATTTTCGCAGAATTCAACTACCACATAACAACCAGCTTCTTATGCTGCACGGAGTTTGATGTGGACATGCTTAGATAACGCGCTTCGGGGCAACAAAATTGCGTTAAGTTGGCTTAAGTGAACACTACTAATGTATACTTTCTATTACTAGCTGCGAGCAAGCAAGCGTTCGTGAATCTGGACTGTCGTTTCTAAATTTAAATTTTGAAATTTAACTCGATAAAACCTGCATTTTGGAATCATTGCAGAACAAATGTGGATTCCTTTTGGAATATTATCTTAAAATATAGCGCCACAATTAACCCCCCTCCCCCCTTAATTTGAGGAATTCGGGGGTAAGCAATTTTATCCGCTCTTAGAAAGGAAAGCTATAAATATTGAAGTTCACACTCCAATATATCTGTTAGGGGTGCTCCGCAATTTAATTGGTCTTTGATATAATAGTTTGGTAGCAAGACACTTACCACGCGCTATACGGATGCCTATGTGTCACTAGGAGACATCCACTTAATCTTAGAGTTCTCTCCGCAATATGCTGCAAGCGCTTTCACGATGCGCCGATAGATGGCAGAACCTACGGCGAGAAATAAATCCATACGCACTTTCGTAGTTTCTCATGCAACCCTACGAAGCTAAATATTTATCTACTCGGCACAGAGCTCGGTCGCAGAAAGGTACGTGTTCACTCGCTGTAGAGTTTTGCAATGGCTTCACCGTATAAACGTCGCGTGTGGCGATATCGTCTACGCAGAGAAGTGCCCTCCGTTGACATTTGGACGACATACGGTAAACACTGCAGGATTTGAGTTTTCGTGCCGAAGTTCTCACATCCAATGCTTTACCGACACGTGCGTACATTTGAAGGAGCTCAAGCGCATATATACACTGATTTTTATGGCGACGGGACACACAAACTCCCGTAAGCTATGGCACCGCTACTACCAGCGCCATAGCTTACTGTTACTAAAGCCACTAGATTTTTCGCTTTTTATAAAAAAAAAAACGGCACAAATATCTAGAGATTTTAACTGTTATTAGCGCATTGCCAGTGCGTGCGTAAAATAAAGAACGACGAATCTGGATAGTGCATAGCGACTCAGAGATATTACAGTATATGTTGGGTTGAGAAATCCCTGTGTAAAGAGAACTGAACGCACGGGATGGAAACTCGTGCTTGCTCTATGTGCTATTACGGCTAACCGAATGACTGGCGTGCTATCGGTATTCTGTTAACGGAAACAACGGCCGGCGTTTGATTCTATGCAAATGCGGCAAGTGGCGGTAACTGTGATGTGGCGGGAAGTGACAAAACCATGGCGATTAGATTCCGTGCTTCAGCGATGTGCTAGACTATTAGGTATGACCTAATTTACTCTCACTTCGTGTCACGATGAATCTTCTGGAATTGTGCTTCCCTAGAGAATTGAAACCCGCAGGACTGTTTTAAACTGTATCCTACCTCATTATGCAGAGACAAGAAGGCTATATTAAACGAGGAGCCTCCTAAGTCTTCAGCTTCTTTTATGCGTCTATGCTGTCTTTGGTTTGTTAGTAATAAATGGCCTTCTTGACCCAAATTGAGATATTGACACCAGGTTGAACGTTTTGGTCCTTTCGCTTTTCATTTTATATGAAAAATAGTAGCAGTAGGACGATTCGCCCAAAAGAACTTCATGTGGTCGCCATTGTACTGGTCCAGGAGAATCAAGTGTTAGCGAAAATCAAGGTGAGAAAGGAACACGTAATTACTTGTTTCCAGTTATCATAACACGCATGGATGACAGAATGTTTCATGCTTTCGGCAAAGCCGCTTCTTATTTGTCTTTTCTTCTTTTCTTGTATTGCTGCCTGTTATCTTCGTCTACCTTACCCCTTTCTAAGCACGGCCCGACCAGCCTTTCCATGCACTGCCAAACACCCGTGCGTTTCTATTCGTTCTTTTTTCCTCCTCCAAAACATCTCCAAAAACTAACAATAAACAAGGTTGCCTTAGTACATTTGGAAGCAACATTTGAAAGCAAGCTTCTTTTGGGAAGCACCGAAAGCATGTCTCAAACTCTCCGTCTACACAGAATCTCCGGTTTCAATCAGACGTGTCAATCATTCCCCCCACGTGGATGGTATGTTGATGTTCTTCGTACAAAGACCGCTTTAAAAACAGTAACCTCTTGGCGCATCGCTTCCGGGGGGCCGCTCAGATACCTTTACTTCAGATGGAGTGCAGGTAAACGTACTCAGGAAAAAGTACACAGGATTTCAAGTAAATCATCAACTTTTTCATCATCATCATTGCTATGAACTCTCACTGCAAAGTATATGCGTTTCTTTCAAGTTGAAATTGATTGATTTGTGGGGTTTAACGTCCCAAAACCAGCTCTGATTATGAGAGGCGCCGTAGTGGAGGTCTCCGGCAATTTCGACCGCATGGGGTTCTTTAACGTGCACTGGCATCGCAAAGCACACGGGCCTCAAGATTTCGCCTCCATCGAAATGCAGCCGCCGCGACCGGGATTCGATCCCGCGACCCTCGGATCAGCAGCCGAGTGCCATAGCCACTAGACCACCGTGGCGGGGCCTCAAAACACATTAGGAGCGCTATTAAGGTTGCACGATCACCATCACCACAAATCGTGCTGCAGTAGATTTATTTGCAACATATAACTGTGTGGGATGAGCAGCCGTAGCCTAGTGGTAGTGTGCTTGCTTGGAATATAGGGAGCCCGGGTTCGATACCCAGCTACAGCTTGGTAGGGTGTGTGTGTCTGTGTCGTTTCGTCTACTTTCTAATCGCAAGCTTTGATGAACGGCATGCCTTTCATGCTTTTAAGCGCGCTCTAATGCGGGCTTAAAAGCATATAACTGCATTTGATTGATTGACTGGTTGATTGTGGTTCGGTTAGGAAAGGACGCTAATTTCTGCAGCCCATGTAGGGAGCACGGCTAAGCGTCCCTGGGGGTGGGGGAAAGGGAGTGAAAGAGATAGAGAGGAGAGAAAGGCCGTAGTGGAGGGCTCCGGAAATTTAGACCACCTTGGGTTCATTAACGTGCACTGACAACGCACAGTACACTGGCCTCTGGCCTTTTCGCCTCCATCGAAAATGCCACCGCCGCGGCCGGGATCGAACCCGCGTATAAAAAGTGCATTGGGCATTGCACTGCTATGCAATGCCAAATGTGCAGCGATCGGCACGCGCGGTTCTCTCTCCTCTTAGATCATGCCCACTACCACACTGGCGGAACTGCGGTTGGCGGGTGCACGTGTTGCACGTGCAAGAAGAACAAGAAGACAAGGACAGTGTGCGTTCATTTTTTAGCACCAAATTCTAGGCCAATGCCCCACAGTGAGCGTGAACCATACATTGTCAGGTGAACAAGAACAATATGTCCGGTGCACAACGTCTCGCAAGGCTACGCGCTTTTGCATAGTTTCGCTCTATGCCAGCATGCGTCTTCTCGTAGCGTCCAAGCAGCTCGTAGTATTGCATAGGCATGAATACATGGAGAATGAGTTCTGCGAATACCCGCAAGGTGTAATAACGTTTTATAAAAGGAGAACTTAGCACCCACCCTTTTTGTAGCACAAGGCTACAAGGAAATCCTTGTAGCCTTGTGCTGCAAGACGGGTGGATGCTACTTTTCCCTTTCATAGCATAGGCATACATAGTGTATCATAGCAGAAGACAGGGACGGCGTCACGCCGAGGCCACGCGTGCCGCGTCTGCCACTGCGTCGGAGACAAAACCGGATCTTCCAAGGACCCATCAGCCTGTGCAACTACTGCAAGCTTTGCTAATTTTTTTTTTTTTACAGCGAGAGGTGTACATGTCTAGGCGAAACAAAAATCCGTTTGCTTCCTGTGCGCATAGACTTCTCCATTGTTTGCGCCGTCCATGCACGTCGTTCTGTGCCACGTACGGAAAATCACACGCCCTTCGATGCACCGTCAGTATATGGTCCCCAAGCATAGCAGAAGCAAGGTAGAGAGGAGCAGTTAATCAAGCCATAGTGGGACGTGTACAGCTGCTGCCGGTCCGCCGCGGTGGTGTAGTGGTTATGGTGCTCGGCTGCCACCCGAAAAACGCGGGTTCGATCCCGGCCGCGGCGGTCGCATTTTCGATGGAGGCAAAAATGCCAGAGGCCCGTGTACTGTGCGTTGTCAGTGTACGTTAATGAACCCCAGGTGGTCTAAATTTCCGGAGCCCTCCACTACGGCCTTTCTCTCCTCTCTCTCTCTCTTTTACTCCCTTTCCCCCGCACCCACGGACGCTTAGCCGTGCTGCCTACATGGGCTGCAGAAATTAGCGTCCTTTCCTAAACCGAACCACAATCATCATCATCTTCATCAGCTGCTGCCGACGCCTCAGGCGTTTCCCCGCGCTCGCGCCTCACGCGCTCTTGCGCCGTCAGTGACGGCGTTCATCCGGTCGCTAATGTGCCGCCGAGCCCGCGCGCAACAGTTGCAACTTACAACTTCCACGGCCGACGCTCCGCCTGCGTCCTTCCCCCGAAGCAGTCGACCAGCCCCGGTGAGACTGTTTCGAACTGTGACTCCACTCGCGTGTTTCTTTGTGTTTCCCTCTCTATCTCTCTCTGTTCTGAAGTGCTGCGTTCCCGTATTCATTTAATACTCTGTTTGGTCCATCTCGTTGTTTGTGATTGTTTTCGTTTTGTGTTTGTCGTAAACTCTTCACAGAAAGCAGCCTCGCCGTATTCCTGAACGCGTTGCCGTCGCCAGACGCGACGTGCATTCACTAAATTCACAAAGAACCCCATCACAATGGCGCCCAACGTGGGGCGGGGCTGTTTTCTGTGAGGATAAAAATTCACGACTACGACATGGATGCAGGCGAGCTCGTTATTCTCGGCGAGATGAATGCTCTACAAAAGGATATACTTGAACACCCTGATCGTCTCGTTACACTGGCCCACTTTGGAGTTTCTAGCGGCCTGGCGCGCATGATTTAGTGTTTGCCTACCTCCTCCCCACTACCCTCTCTCCCCACCAGTGACCTTCGGTCCTCCCTTCCTTAATAAATGAATTTCATCATCATTCTCGGCGAGAAACTTGGTTTATCGGGAGACGCACTTTGGGCATGGCTTGAAGAACAGAATGCGAAGCGCTGCGCGAGGAGGCTGAACTAGCACGTGAAGTGGCGGCTCTCGAGGAAAGGAACCGTCAACTTCGCCTGCGGTTGCAGAAAGCGCAAAATGCTGCGAGAGCGCGCGAATCCATAGTTGCCAACAGTGTCGATTGTATGGACTCAGGCACCTGGATTTCAGACGAGCTGAACGAGGCAGAGAGCAGCTTCACGAGCACGAGGCGCAATACTAGTCAGTATGACATAGACTTTGGAGCCTCTGGGAGGCAAGATCCTGTTAATGAAGGAACAATAGCTCCTCTAGATATCTCCAATGAAGGAGTATCATTTGAATTCCCCAGAAACGACGGCGAATACCACAAAGAGAGCTCTGAAGAGCTTATCGCCGATTCCTCAGGGATACCGTTGGTTGCGGTAACGTGTATCACCACCATGCGTGAATGCCCTAGACTAAATTCTAAGGTGGCCTTTTCAGACTCGTCGCTCATACAATAGATGGGACAAGGAATAACATAAGCATGGTCGAGGACCGTACAATCCACTTCCCTGAAGGTGCGCTATCTTCAGGAGGTAGTGATTACTGTAGTGTCTCGTGTCGAGAGCAGGAGGCGACTAATGAAGTAATCGAGAAAGAATCCGCAAAGGAGTCAAGTGAAAGCACACATGACATGGGTGCAAAGAAAGGCTTGCGATGTGATGGCACAGGGTTGATGCAAGAGTTGTTCAGGTGTGCGGTGACTGCTGAGTCACATGTTCGTTCATGTCAACCAGAAACCATGTCTCCCGAGAGGCGTGTTCTGCAGACTTGTCTCTCGCAGCAAGACGCTTGGACGTTCGAAGTGTTCACCCATACAACTTCCACATTGGTGGGCGACGGATCGTACGAACTCCTGAACAGCAGACAGCTTTCTAACAGCACTGACAGCAGACCCATGAGAGAATTCGTGTTTGCCGGGTCGACTATGCGGTCTGGGCACACGAAGAGGCCCGGGTAGCCAAGCGCAAGGAGCAAATGCGTGCCGAGGATCCGTCAGCCTTCCAAGCCACGCTAAGTCGCGAAGCGGGGCGCAAGCGCCAATATCGGGCGGATGCTCCTAATCACGATGCTGACCTAACTCGAGAGATCGAACGCAAGCGACAACAGCGAGCAGAAAAGCGACGTTTCCGACTGTGGCAATGTGGCAAAGGCAGAACGCGTTCGCCGAGGGCAACGCCCGCTTTCGGCGGAAGTGAACACAATGAACCGCTCCTTACACTCCACGACGGTGATTATGCGAGGCACAGTATACGGCATGTGAAGGAAACACTGTGGTAAATGCAAGCAAAACTGTCGCGCCACCTTATTAACAAACAGAAAGATCTAACCAATAATTAAGGAATATTTCTATACGCCCTCGGTAATAAACCACTGCTAAGCTCCTGGGCCGACAATTTCAGCTTAGCTACTTAACCATCTATACGGAGAGCTTGAGCGCTGTTTTGTTTTTATTTCTAAAGTTAGTTTCTCTTGTTGGCTCCGATGTGGATAAAAAAAGAGACGCTGAATTGATGTCTTAGCAGTGGTAATTATATTTCAATATCTTTCGTAGCTGTACTATGACAAGTGTTTGGACAACCAGTCCTAAATGTCCACTCGACGCATTTAACATATACCAAATCTTCTGGCCTAACAAATTATGCCTCATCGTCTATCTGCCAAAGGAAAAAAAAATGTGGTTGAGCCCCTCTGTCATAGGAATCTGTATAACACGCAAGTGAAACCTGTCTTCGCGAAGTTATGGAATGCATAAGCGGCGTTCTGGTGAATCGAGGGGCGGAAGATTGTTTGGGTACAGTGAGCATGTAAACACGTTAAGTCTAGACATCAGCGGCACCTCGACCAGGCACAGGGGCTCTCTACAGTTGTACACGAAAGAAAGTTTTCGAGCGACTCACATTGCTCTAGAAACACTGAACTGCACGCGGCGGAGCCCTGCGCAAGCCGGCCATAAACGAGGACCGTCCGCAAGTGGTGACGCCTTGAGAGGAAAACTGAACGGGTTGTCAGCGGACCGCTTTGTGAAAACACAGCCCACTGCGACGAAAGGCAATTCATTTGCTTGTCTACGGCCGTCTTTGCGATCCTGGAGCAGGGTGCGTCGCAACCCAGCACACCTAGCCACAGAAGACCAATTTGGTAGCGGCCGCGTACGTACTTCGACCCTGGAACGCGCCGTCACGACGCCGCCATGGCCCTAACTTCCTCGGCGGTCGAGGCGGTCGAAGAGGTCGAGGCGCGAACATTGCGGAAGCGCTGTCTGCCCGCGCGAATAAGCATGACAATCTGCTTCGCTCTATCTATCGTTCCCAGATGTTGTTACCACCGCAGCGAAGCGAAGCGAAGCAGGTGTGCAGTATAAGGGAGGCGATGGTTAATTTAGGAGTAATATTGCTTGTTAAACACCATCGTTCACTGTACTAAACACGTTTGCTTTAATCAGGCGACAATTAAATGTAACTTCTAAAGCACTATAGTGAACATATAAGGCCCTACTTGCGGAATAGAGCGTTGAAAGTTTTGGAAGGAAAGGTGTGGACAGGAAAGACGCTCACTTGCAACTAAGTTTATTAATACGAAAAACAGCCACCCACGAGAAAACCTGAACTGCGCATGTGCAGATGTCTCAAAACGCCGTCCAACCACACTCAGAAGCCGAAAAAGGAAGCGAATGACGCAACAAGGTGTGAAGCTAGCCCGGAGCCACGCATGCGTCGCTACTTGGGAGCAAAAGGTGCGTGATTTTTGTTGATCACTAGCACGTGCGGTGCTAGTGGCAACAAGTTTGCTCCCAAGTAGCGACGCATGCGTGGCTCCGGGCTAGCTTCACACCTTGTTGCGTCATTCGCTTCCTTTTTCGGCTTCTGGGTGCGGTTGGACGGCGTTTTGAGACATCTGCACATGAGCAGTTCAGGTTTTCTCGTGGGTGGCTGTTCTTCGTATGAATAAACTTAGTTGCAAGTGAGCGCCTTTCCTGTCCACACCTTTCCTTCCAAAATTTTGAGCGCTCTTTCCGCAAGTAGGGCCTTTTACCAACTAGCCCAACACTTCACTGTACTGAAACATATAAGGCCCATTTGTTCCCTGTGCGAGCGATGGTGGGGTCGTGTATCGGCAGAGCATCCATGTCCTTCCGTTAAATCCCGGTTGAAGGTAGGTTCGAGCCCACTTGGGTGGAACTTTTTCAGTACGAATGCGCGTTAATTTTTTCAAAGATGCACTTCTCTTACAGGAAGTACGTCACTGATTTCTTGGTGGACCCCGCAATAAAACACTTTCGTGTTAAAAGACCTTGAAGAAGGTAAGAAAAATGTCATTGAACAGCAAGGGCTGGAGATATTCTCTAGTATCACAGCAGCGGCTCGTACAGCACTTCATATCTTGCCCAAGTTACCTGCACACTGAACTTAAGCACTGTTTCTCCCATATCTGCGATTCGACACTGTGTGTGTATGACGTTTTTTTTTCTTGAATAAAGAAAGTAAAGATGAATTGTGTTTGTTTTCCTCATGGCGATGCTTCTGGACGGATGAATTCACGCATAGAGGTTTTACATCGCTCCGTGTATGCCTAACTTTCTACGTTGGCCGCTTGTAAGGAAAACGAACAAAGAGTTACGCTTCCTGAAGCGGCTGGCGGTAAAAATAACGAAAGATGAGCACTATGTAGCTTCCGGCATGCGAGATATATAGGGAGGCTCCGCGAGCGTGTTTGCAAAAAAGATTATGGCTCGCCTGGTGCTGCAGCGTTTGATGCGGCGCGCGTAATACGGTTCCAAGACCAGCAGGGCAGCATCCCAACGGCCTAAGCGAAAACAAGGCCGCACCCACACAGTAATTGTTGACGCGCGATTAGTCAGCAGTAACCTTTGCCTCAGCTGTCCTGCAGACCACGCTTAATGTTGCAACCGGAAAGTGCAGATATTATAGCCTATAAAAGTTAACGGCGCAGTGTTTGTTGGCGGATAGGGCATATGTCGTCGTTTTAGCGGAATGATACAATATTGAGTTCTTGTGCGTTCATACAGATTGACCGTATGCGATGATGAAGTCATGCAATGCCCTGAGTGTGATTTTTATACCGTGCACCTTCCACGGGTGTTTAGAGCTGAAAAATACGGGCTCCTATTAGGAACTATGTAGGAGTTCGTGCCAGCTTTGCTCGGGCTCTCCAGGAGTATTCCTCCTGTCTGCAACCAAATTTAGTGCCTCATTTAGTAGGCAACTATTTGCTTGCCTGAGAACCCCGCCAAGTGTCATATGTTCGACCTTGCTGGCTGCGCAACGACTGTCAGAGCATAATACAAAAAAACAAAACAAAAACAAATGCGCGAACCGAGAGTGGGTAGAGAGTTTTGAGAACAAGAGTTGTCTCTTTTTATCGCTACGTTTAGTTCATGTACGTATAAGTTACCAGACCCATGAAAAGCAATACCGGGCTTAAGAACTGAATACTCGACAGTTGCTGATCCAAGTTTCATGGAATAATTTTCAAGATACGCTTTTGTGCATCAACTTGTCTCCTTACGAATCCTTCTGCGTTTGGGAGCTCGATGAGGCTAATATGTTATTGAGACAGTAATTTCAGTGTTTCACATCACATGGCGGTTTTAGATGTTTCAGTTATTCGTGCGGTCTTATTAAATCTTTTTGGCTGAGACATAAGCGACGATCCTGTAATTTAGTTTGTTGCAACCGTGTTGTACATATAAAGGTGTTTTTATAGAGATTTGTTTTTTAAGCTCACAAATGCACAACAAGACATTGAAATGGCGCTTTAAAATAGGCCCTGTGTGATATTGTGACCACTTCGTTTCAATGTTTTAAGATGCGTATGTCAATCGTACTTATCCATAATTTTGGGCTTACCTATTCGAGGCAAGCAGGTCAGCGCACGTCGCTCATGTTCTGTTTCTTTGCACTCATGTAATGATCATAATTTCTGGGGTTGTACGATTGACTATGAGAGACGCCTTAGTGAAGGGCTCCGGAAATTCGGCCGCCTTGGGTTATTCAACGCCCACCGACATCAGACAGTACATGGGCCTCAACATTCCGCCTCCATCGAGATGCAGCTGCCTCGGCTGGGATCCGATCCCGAAACCTTTGGAGCAGCAGCGAAGTACCATAGGTTGGCCCCCCCTAGACCATCTTGGCCGTGCTTGCAGTCGTGTAAGGACAGATATGAATAATGAAATGAAGTACTTTAATGACGCAGTGCAACAATCAGGCAACGTTTCCAGTGAAGAGCCAGAGAAAGGTAACGAAAGCAAATGAAGCACAATCAGGGCAATATATGACCCTTGTACTGCGTCCTAACAAGATCGTTCTGAGGAGAAATGTATATTACGAAAAATTATCATACCGCTCTTTCAAAAGCCTTGATGTCTCGGTGTGAACAATGCTTATCGCAAGAGCGCAAAATTATCGCAGCTTGCCCTAGTTGTGCAAGGCACGGTGCAACAGCACAGCTAGTATTCGGCCCCGCTTCTTGTACGTTTTGCAGGAGCGCTAGGTACTACTTGTCTGACTGGTGGTTTCGGCGGGAACAATTGACTTGATATATTCTTACATAATATTACACGGTTTTGGCAGGAGCACATCACGTGAATAGCTATGGGATATTACTTCACTTTGGCGTAGACAAGTCACGTGACTAGTTGTTACGATGGTCATGTCTACGATATGACTATGAGAGAGAGATCAGTGGAGGGCTCCCGAAATTCTTTGGATTCTTTATCTCCCACTGACATCGGACTGTGCACGTGCCTCAACATTCCGCCTCCGTCAAGATGCAGCTGCCACTACCGGGATCCGATGCCTAAACCTTTGGAGCAGCAGCGAAGTACCATAGGAGGCATAGTAGCTGTGCTATAGGTGAAGTAGGGTGCAGCTATGGCAGGTGCGCCTAGCCAACACGCACTTTTACAGCTTAAGCTTTTGTGAGATCACAACAAGAGGCAGTTTTTGGCGCCGTAGTTGTGCGCCACCGCTGCCTGTGTCCTGTAACCGCTATTGCGCAAATTTTAGAAAAAATAACCAGGACGATTCGAACCCACACCCTCTGCGTGGCTGTCGAGCATTCTAGCACTGAGCTACGCCTGTGCTTGAAAAATATTCGCTAAAAGACCTGAACAGTTACAACGTCTGCCGAGGAATCGCATTAACAAGTGTAATGTTACGTGGCAGAATAATAATACGCCACTACACGTAGCGGAGAGTGGATTGCATAACGAGTTCGAGTAATCATTTGAAAGAACACAGGGCTGCATGCTTTGTAGCTATGAACCCATTACAAAGGCATCATCAACATCATCACTATGAAACAATCTTCAACTTTTCCGTCATTATTATTACGAGGCGCTGCCATTTATCGTGTCGTATCGTGCCATGCGACACGCGGTAGGCGACGTGCGCAGCCCCGACAGCAACCCAACTTGGCTCTTCGATATACCTGACTTGCGCCTCCTCGTAAGGTGCGGACCGCTGCTGAAGAAGCGAATCGCAGAGGTACACGAGCGGCTGCAGCAAGGCAACGTCGGGCACAACAGACAGCTGCGCTGAGAGAAGCCCACAACGCAGATCACCGCCGACGCCGGGCCGAGAGTTCTCTTAGTTATCGAGAAAACGATGCCAAGACACTCTCTAAGATGTGCAGTTATACAGGTTTGCACGTTACAATACCGTAGTAATTATGGCGTAGTGGGTACTTCCCTACTTGGCAAAATGATAAGAGTTATGGCGCAGGGGATACCTACCAACTCTAGTTGCACTAGTTTGCACAATCATTTACAATGGCCTCTAAGAAGGTCGCACCTCTAGCTTACGCTGTCACTGTCCTACGGTTCCGCGCAGGCCTGGCTCTTTTTCTGTAATGATGACAGTTCTCGCTAACGCGACACGGCGGTTGGCAGAGGAGAAATAGCTCCGCTGCTGAAAGAGAAACGAGGCTTTTCTAACACTCAGATTGGCAGACGCATTACACTCGAATGCGCTGTATTTTCCCTGGTCCATGAGAAGACACCCTAATATAATTCTCGTGTTTGACGCGCCCGAATAAATATGCTGTCATCACGTGTCACGTATTGTCAAAGAGCTAATTTCATTCCACCACTTCGGTGCTTCGCGCCACCGGGAGCATGCGTCCTTCCGTGGCGTCCAAGCAGCTCCTGGAACAGTATGGGCATGCATTGTGCAGTACAGCGAAGGGTTAGGACGGCGTCAAGCCGAGGCCACGCGTGCAGTGCCGCGTGAGCCACCGTCTCTGGTTCGACACAGGACGTATTACGATGAGCCCGGTGCGAAACACAAAGAAGCGTGCGCTGGGCGTCGCAGGTGCTTCGAGATCCGTTTCCCTAAGCCTCGCAGTGCGACGCATTACCGATCTGCCGAAGACAAAGCGGAGCCAGCCAAGTGCACATCAGCTTCACTGCTTCGCTAGCCTAGCGCCACTAGTTCAAGCTTCGTTATTTTCTTCTTTGAAAGTATGGTGACGACAGGTTTGTGCCCAGAGTCACCACAGTGATGTGGCGCCACGCCATGACATCCTTGGGAACTGCCAGCCGCTGGTACTTATCCGAATTATTTCGTAGTTAATGTGAATTATGACATTATTTTCGAAGAAGTGCGGGCGCTTTCGAGATGTATTCTCAAACCAAATTGCAAATTGCCTGCTGCACGTACTGCAATAACATTTGCTTGAAATGTTCGCAGGAACCTCCACGATTTATCGGCGGTGTTTTCGTTTATTTTCAGAAAGTGAGCAAAGCCTCTTCACTGTGCACCTCTATGGCTGTGCCACCTCGATCGCAGTGTCGTCGCAGATAGGTTGCATTACTCTTGACATTAGTTTCAAACGTTCACAAGTACTGTCATACCCTGTCCTCTGATGCTAAACTGACCTCCGCCTTGTAACCTCTGTCCATGTGCTACAAAAGTTCACTTGTCATCCGCAATGACAAAGGGAAATGGCTATCACAATTTTTTTTAATCTTTGCCTTCTGAAAAGAAAGCTTACACCTTCTACCAGGAGGAGAACCGAGTAACAATATCTCTGCATGCGTATTTAGCTTACTAAGACTCACAATACGACGACAAATGCTTCGAAAAACATTGATAGCCTTGGTCTTGCTAGTACGAAGCGTCGTTTCCGAAAATGGGGGCACTCTGGCTTCAAAATTTTCACAGATGCGTGAACATTGCTCGTTGCACCTCACATGAAACAAGCCGTAGCACACTGTACGCGATGCAAAGCGCCCATAGTTCATCGCAATTTATTTTTGTTCAAAACTACGCTCCAAAGCTTCTCCATCGCCGCTTCCGCATTCCTTAAAATCTCGCGGCCATTAACCGCCTTTACGCGTCTTGCTTCCTCTCAATCTCGCACCATTACACTTTCATCGCTAAGAAACCTCTTTACGGTATGCTACTTTCCTGTAAAGATGCGGACGTTGTAGCCATTTTTTAAAGCCTGCGTTTCATCGCATCTTTCAGAGCTGCCAGGCTCCAAAGTGCAAGACGGCTCTGTATCGCCACATTGCAAGCGATGCATCATGATTTAGATCATAGCTAATGCTAGGAAGACGAAAGCAGGGAGGTAGAGAGGGAGGTCGCTACCACGGATAGCGGCGTGAGCGGAAGAACGATCTCGGCACAGCAGCTTGGCGAGGCAAATCAATGACCATTCTTGCGTGCTCGTCCAGAGCTCGTGCATTCCAAGCTCTGCAGCACAAGCAGGGCCGCTCTTAAGGTAGCCAGTGACCTGGAAGCGGAGAGGTAGCTACAGCGCGTACTACCGGGTTTGGAGACAGTGGTTGGAAGTGCGTCGGAGCGACTGTAAAGTATATGCTTTAGATTTCTAGTTGCAGTTGAAGTCGCTGGCGAAGGCGCTTTATTTTGCGCCTTCGATAATATCACGTAGTAAATGTGTACTTCGCTACTAAGTTTGTCTAGCTCATGTTCAGATGGAGGGGGAATACACGTTTCATTAAGGGTTCGTCCAGTGAGTAAGAGGGAGCACCGATGCAATGTTTAGTGGAGCTCGAGGTTATGTTCGTCCTTCTCTGCACTTATTTTTTTGTGCCGAAGGAAATTTCCACTGAGGACTACGTTTGAAAAAGTTCTTGAGCAGACTGTTCCTATCTGCGGAGTTGCGCTGTAAGTCTGTCGAAGGTTGGTCAGCTAGCTTGAGCACTATGAATCCTGATTACTTGGTACGATTGTTCTTTTAAGTCATTTATCCGTGTGGACCCATCGCGCAGGTGGCTCCAGAATATAAATACTCAAAAATTTGAACTTTGAGACGGAGGCAGTATGACTATGTATTCTGGACGCCGCGAAAAAATTTACACGCTGAACACCACAATTTTTGAGCGGGCACATATATCATGCAGACACAGGCAGTTCTTTCTTTAAGGCACATTCTCGCGAACGCGCCCTTTGATACCATGCGAATACAGCCATCTGTTAATTAACGCGCACGCGGTAGGGTTAAGCGACCGTAGTCGACGAATGATGATTTATTGAAGAGAATTCAGTGTTAGATGTGACATATGACCTTCAGATGCAGCTGCGGCTCCTTAACAGCCCGCGTACAAGAGCAATCGTTCGAACGCCCTGGTTGCCTAATTCCCGCATTTTGCAATATCAGTAAACCCAGTTAGGCATGAATTCATATGTAGTCCGTAAAAGTGAAGGCTCTAAATTAGCAAAGTGACGGCTCTAAAAGAGAAAGGCGCACCTCAAGCGGTACTTCTAGGTAGCAGCTGCGTTTCATTTTTCATATATAGTCGCGTGTTCTCCCTTTGTTTCGACTGCCAGGAGGTCTTCCTTGATGTAAATTAAAAAGTGAGGCGGTCGCCTAACGGTGGAACTGTGTTGCAAATGTCTCCAGTATGGAAATTCCGAAAATTTCTCATTCGTGGCGTCGCCCTAGAAGTCACAAAGAATCAGTGTACCAGAAGAACTATAAGAAAAAGAATATTAATAGAAAAGCTTATAGTATTCATACTGTGAATGAATAGATGCGGTATCTAGAGAAATTATCGTCTGAAGAGAACATTCTCAGTCGCACGAAGTTATGAACACCATCCTTCTTTATGACTGCGAAATGCTAGTACGACACTGATGAAGAAGTTCTCTTCTCCCACTGCGAAATAAGGCTGGCCCAGGTTTTCTGATATTCCAAACAAATCATAGGACTCACTATAGCATCCCTAGTACCTCCAGTGTAACTGCGTCGCCTACAGAAAACCGTACAGATCTCTCTGCGCTGCCCCTGTAGGAAGTGTCCGACTGCTTTTCAACAGAAAAGTAAAGATGTATGCGTGAATCTGAAAGCAGCGTCAGCTCATAAGAACGGGGAAAAAGGAATCCTATCCGATTTGTGCTTGCAAGCAAACTTCCCCTAAGAAAGAGAGCTTGCAGAGATGGAGTCACAGCGTACACTTTTCCTAGCCAGTAGTATATACGTAGAAGCTTACGGTGGCGCGATTCATCAACTGGTAATTACTGCGTCTTTTCAATTTCTGTGCGCTTGAAAGTAAATTGAGAGTAACTCGTGTCAGAAGCCTCGAAGGCTCAATGTGAATAGCGTTTGGGTGGTTTCTTTATAAAATAGCTCTGACGTAAGTCCCAATCTTAGGAAAGGCCAAGTCGGCAAACATTATGAGCTATCTTCTACATCTTACAGAAGGTAACTGTTTGAATGGAGCATTGTGCTTGCTTCGTATGTTGGGCACTCAGTAACGGAAGATCGTATGTTTTTTGAATAGAATAGAAAGCGAGGTTACCGAAGTAGGTCTTTATGTAGGAACGCTTCCAGATCTCAATAGTAGTGAACCCTTCTAATTAAAAAGCGACATGGAAGAGTCGCTGCGATGGAGAACCGGGACATTTTAAATCCTAATTATCTGCCAATACATTGAAATGTACTATTGGCAGAGGCGCGTATGAAGGGCAGATGTCAGGAATTGCGTGAAATACTTCCTGCGCTTGTTTGGAATACTAGCGCCGGGGAATTAGGGCAGGGAGGTTGAAAGGTTGAATGCTTCTGTTGCGCTGCATCTCGCGTGCTTCTACGTTGGTTCAGAGTTCACTTACGCTTGGAAGCGAAGTTACCAGAACTTGGTTCTCATAGACGCAAGACTTCTATTTGGCAGCAGAGAGTGTAGATTGGCCTTGCGTCTTTGATATTTGGGGAATATTAGGACCACTCTTTATGCACAATCATTTTTAGAAGATCATATTTTTTCTATTTCTCTGGGCGTGTATGCAGTGGCGATATGAAGCAAATGTCACAATAATCGCTATCGTAAACTCCAGACATATCACGACGGTCACATTGTTGAGCACCCGTTCACTATTTCGTGTGAAAGAAAAATCACGGTTTCGCTAGAAGGGCGAAACTAGGAATGCGATGGCAATGCGTTATATAGCATACGAATTAAATCTAGCAGCTTTTGGGGGAATCTGAATTGTAGTGAAACAGGGCTTATTAACTAAACATGCAGGTGCGTAAAGTACCATGTGACGGTCGAGCGGCCGAGCAAATGGCCCAGCAGAGCTACCAGCTAAGTAATGTTGTTTTGATCTGTTTTGGCAGGTGATTAATAGAGCGCGACCGCGCTAAGCAACACGCACTTTGCACCATGGAGAACTTTGGCCAGGTAAAGTGGCATCAAGCGAGCGCGCTCCTTCCGGCACTCGTAGACGCATGCGCACGAGCGCTATGTGGCGAGGGCAGTACCGGCATTGCGATGATATGCGAGTATGCGAAGCAGCCATGACTCGACTCAAAAACTGTGTAAATCTTTTATTTTCTTCATCACTGTTCACTGTCCTTCCATTCGAGGTTCCCCTGATGTTTTTCCATCGGGTTGAGCTCGGGCAGGTGCTCGGCTTTCGGCGGGTAGCGGTAGCCGTCCGTCACGCTCATCGCGGAGAGTTTGCCTGCCACCAACGAATCTATTTGCACGTAGAGCAAACGGCGTACTCAGTGAGATCGTCGTCGGCGGCATACTCCCGCTGCAGAACGGCGATGGCGTTGGCACGGGACTGCTTGTTCTTGATGGTCGAGATCTTGGTCAGATTGTTAACGAACCACAAGCGCTCGCATACCTTACAGCTGCGCCCGAACGTGTGGTCGAGAAAGTCAGGCTTAAAGCGCCCATCGGCGCCACCAACCTCAGGTAGCGACCGCTTCCGGCGCTTGGCAGCCGCTTGGTAGCGCTTGGCAAAATGGGCGCTGCGGCCGCGTTTGCGACCCCTCGCCGCCGCGATGCGATCTTCGTCCGTCCAAGCGCACTCCATGACAGCGGCTATAGAAGAGAGCGCGCCGGGGGAGAGCGAGCTCTTTTATTTATTATTTCTGGAACTACAGCGGTACTAGCGGTCTCCACTCAAACTAGAGCACGCGCCGGAGTGCGCGTGTTCAGAGTACTAACGGGGGCAAGTTACGCCGACGCCGGAGGGAAAGACAGGCCCCCTCGTTCATAAGCTGCTTCCCACCTAAAATAAGAAACGCAACGCCATCCTTATATGCCTCAGTATTTGAGCAAGAAAGAATTCTAAGTGTTAGAGTTAAACTCGGGTGCCGCATTATGGCATCTCCCGTAGACACACACCGTGGTTTTGGCACTTGACAGCTACTTTTTTGCATTTCCCTGTTTAAGTAAGTTCCTGCTCCTTTTTAAGTTCGACCAATGGTAACACTGTACGCAGCAACTTCTCTGAGGAAATTAACATCACGCAGCGAATTTTTTCAAAACCACGACGTGGTCAATGATCTCCGGAAAGATATCACACAATGGCACAACCTTGCTGCCATCGCGTACTTTAACGTTTAAAAGTCGTTGTGGCGCTACAGTGATGTCATCTGGTGATGTCGCCACGTGGTGACATGATTCTCTCTGACCCGTTTCGCAATGTCTCGTTCCTCGCGACGTCTCGCGGAAGGAAGCCTCACTTAGGACGTTCGCTTAAAAATGAGTAAAATCTTGAACTCGCATTACACATTTCTAAGAAGCAATGTTATCCTGGGAGATCGTCTTTGCTTTTTGTTCCACGGTTCGAGCAAGCTTTCCCTTGCATCACAAAGAGCGCTCTTGCGTTGTGCGCGCCAGCCGTGCCTTGCTGCAATATTAAAACTGACATTTTTCCCACGATCCTGGCCCTGGCAAAACGATTTCGCCATAGCAGCTGCGTCCCTCATGTCTTTCTTAACGCTAAACATTTCTCTGCCGTCTCTCAGTAGTGCTGAGATCGCTCGGGTCGCCCCTTCTCAAACTCTCTCATCGAGGACGAAACTTTCCCCTGATTCATCTGCACTTGTGCCATGCTAAAAATGCAAAATAAGAAGAAATCTAGTTAGACTTGCACGTGCCTTTGGCAGACTTCAGGCGCATTGCTTATTTATCCTCCCGACACATCATTCAAGTCCTTGGGGAATAGTTGCTCCGGTTCGTTACGTATTCACTCTATAGAATTTTCAAGTGTATTAAACATTCAAAAGTGTTAGATTTGGTTTAGGGATTGGAAATGATCGGCGAAGAGTATGTATAAGTGAAGACTACAGCAATCTCTTGGATAGGTGCGAATGTTCAGCCTCCTATCAAGAAACAAAGCAGTAATACGGTTAGAAGTTTTTCTAAACGTAGGGGATGTTATGGCGGGCACATATAAGATTGTCAGTCGTTTCACTTTTTTAAGTGCGAAGCATTTCAGGCCCTCAGAATATGCGCTACAATATCGCGAAATTATCATTTTCATTAGTTCACGTCTTCAAGGGTGCGCTTACACTTGTACTGAATGCCGAATGTTGGTTGGTTGGTTGGTTGGTCCTTGGGTACCTTGGCGCAACCCACTCTGGGGGATCGGCCATGAACCGGAAAAGAGATTTGTATGGAAGAGAACTACTAATAAAAAATACAAAAATTGTAATACAAATTTGATAATCAAATTAGGTTAAACAGGCCCTCGTTCATAAGCTGTTCCCACCTAAAATAAGAAACGCAAACGCCATCCTTATATGCCTCAGTATTTGAGCAAGAAAGAATTCTAAGTGTTAGAGTTAAACTCGGGTGCCGCATTATGGCATCTCCCGTAGACACACACCGTGGTTTTGGCACTTGACAGCTACTTTTCTGCATTTCCCTGTTTAAGTAAGTTCCTGCTCCTTTTTAAGTTCGACCAATGGTAACACTGTACGCAGCAACTTCTCTGAGGAAATTGACATCACGCAGCGAATTTTTCAAAACCACGACGTGATCAATGATCTCCGGAAAGATATCACACAATGGCACAACCTTGCTGTCATCGCGTACTTTAACGTTTAAAAGTCGTTGTGGCGCTACAGGAATGTCATCTGGTGATGTCGCCACGTGGTGACATGAGTCTTTCTGACCCGCTTCGCAATGTCTCGTTCCTCACGACGTCTCGCGGAAGGAAGCGCTCAGTTAGGACGTTCGCTTAAAGATGAGTAAAATCTTGAACTTGCATTACACGTTTCTAAGAAGCAATGTTATCCTGGGAGATCGGTCTTTGCTTTTTTGTTCTCACGGTTCTAGCAAGCTTTTCCTTGCATCAGAAAAGAGCGCTCTGCGTTGTGCGCGCCAGCCGTGCCTTGCTGCAATATTAAAACTGACATTTTTTTCCCACGATCCTGGCCCTGGCAAAACGATTTCGCCATAGCAGCTGCGTCCCTCATGTCTTTCTTAACGCTAACCATTTCTCTGCCGTCTCTCATATGTGCTGAGATCGCTCGGTCGCCCCTTCTCAAACTCTCTCATCGAGGACGAAACTTTCCCCATGAATTCATCTGCACTTGTGCCATGCTAAAAATGCAAATAAAGAAGAAATCTAGTTAAGACATGCGCACGTGCCTTTGGCAGACTTCAGGCGCATTGCTTATTTATCCTCCGACACCTCATTCAAGTCCTTGGGGAATAGTTGCTCCGGTTCGTTACGTATTCACTTTATAGAAATTTTCAAGTGTATTAAACATTCAAAAGTGTTAGATTTGGTTTAGGGATTGGAAATGGTCGGCGAAGAGTATGTATAAGTGAAGACTACAGCAATCTCTTGGATAGGTGCGAATGTTCAGCCCCCTATCGAGAAACAAAGCAGTAATACGGTTAGAAGGTTTTCTAAACGTAGGGGATGTTATGGCAGGCACATATAAGATTGTCAGTCGTTTCACTTTTTAAATGTGAAGCACTTCAGGCCCTCAGAATATGCGCTACAGTATCGCGAAATTATCATTTTCATTAGTCAGAACTGGTTTTGGGACGTTAAACCTCATAAATCAATCAATCAAATCATTTTCATTAGTTCACGTCTTCAAGAGTGCGCTTCCACTTTTACTGAATGCCGAATGTGCCGCGTTCGCACGCGCCCTTTTTTCTTTTGCGCACATAACCTCAGCACACTACTACACTTTCAAAACTGCAGCTGGCGGCCATACATGTTCAAGGAGAAGAAAAAATGCCCGCAAGTTCCACTAAATCACGCAAGGCCACATCACAGCGAAGTGACCGATGCAGCTGATTTCACGCACTGTGACTCTGTCGCACTTTTAATCTTCGGAGGGCATTTATAATGGTACTGCTTTTCAGTCGTATTACTGACAAACACTGCACGAGACGCTTGAAATTTAATGGCCCAGATATTTCCATGAACATCGCTTTTTTTCAGCCACCTTACTTTCGGAGCTCTGAATGGGGTGTTCGTCTCGTGATGGGACCAAACACGACCTGATTTAGATACCCGACCGTGGTTGTCTGCACTTATCAGGATACATCTCGCTTCCGCATTTCGTGTTGCGGACGCAATCTTGGGGAAATCGTTAGAAGTAACGTAAACATCTAGCGACAAGAAAGAGGCATCACAATTTACTTTCCTATCAAGCAATGAATTCCTACACGTGCGCACTCTACCGAAGCCAAGCTTTAATACGAACAAATAAGGTGTCGTCAAATTGAGCCTTGCGTGTACACAAAGGTCTTTCGGAACACAGAGTAAATGTTTAAAATGCAAACAGGCACAAGAACAGTGAGCGCAAGTAGTCTATACACTATTTACGAACAACAATTCGCAATAGTCACCTCGTTCCTAAGACGGCTGCATACATTGAAATGTAAATCTGCCATTACGGCAGAAGGCCATCTAGAAGATGAAATAACGCAAGTAAATACGTATTAACGCGCCTGCATCTCGTGCCTTCCTCACGCAGAGGTGAAGGGAAAGTCATTCCCATGCGAGTTTAGTCACTGCACGGGTCATATATATGTACTTCGTTGCATTTTCTGCCTCTGATATAAGTGTTACATTCTTATCCGGCGCAGCTTGTGTACCGGCAGCCTCGCTCTGGCCGCACCCCCCCCCCCCCCCACAAACACACACGCATACATACACATGGAAGTATCAGGATCATCCGGTTCAATTCATTTGAAGAATGAAGGTGCCTCCCTGGCGCCGCCAATCAATACTGCCGTGTGCGGGATACCACAGAATGAACTAGCAAACTCCATCGCGTGGTAACACTATGGAAGTGTCCGCTTTCATCTACGCTCCATCCCTCACCTTGACATCCACTCCGCCACCATTAAAGCACACTGCTACGTGTTCTGACGGTAACGGCCAACCTAACTCATTTTAACGTCGTTCACTCACATATTTTGTCGAATAAGTTTACTTGTGCTAGTTTTCGACCACCTTCTCCCTGCTTCATTTGTAGACGCGTAATGTTGCACAGAGTACGCGCATTGATGCCGTGGCAAAGCCGCGACAGTGATGGAGACTCGAGGACCTGACCCCTTTTATTTCTTTTGCCATGGACCGCCGCAAGGCTACACATCATGATGCTATACTGGTGACTCCGTGTATGTTGATGAAAATGGCAGAGAAACTTATCTTTTAATGAATTGCTAGATACGTGTAACAAAAATAATGAAAGCGAGAAGAGTAACGTTAGGTCATAAGTTTCCCTTGTTATATTCGCCAGATAGGGTAACCTAAGAAGCCCCAGAGACGCCGATACTGATACTTCAGAATTTAGGCTACAACAAAATCAGAACAAATGGTTTCCTAAACAAGACAGCTTTCCTGTCAAGCACTGGAAGCACTTTCAAAAACAACTGTCAAGAACAACTTCCTCTTATGAGCGGAAATAATACTTAACAAAAAATGAAAGGATCGTGCAACCGCCACCACAAAAATTGCGCTTTCAAAGACGCTGCCAAAACACGAAAGACCTTGATGCGCAAGAGAATAACGGAAAACACTTACGAGGAGAAGCAACACAAACGGGTGACAGCGCGATGCTCATGCATATCACGCACCCAAAGGAATGGTCTTTGTTATCTTTTTTCTTTCCTTTTGCACAAGCCGCGCAGAAAAACCAACTTAAGCAAAACTGAAAAAACTACACTTCACTTGCCAAAAACTAGAACAGGGCTTCGTAGGGACGCCATTCTCAACCAACGATAATAAAAAATAACACCGGCTGTGTACGTTATACGCATGGAACAGCTACAAGCTAAACGCTAAGAACGCAGCCTAGTGCAGCCTTTGTGGACGAATTTCAGTTTTCTGTAAAGCACAATGCTTTAAAGGGATTTGGAAGTTGCGGGATTGTAATTGAGAAGATTAACATGTTCGCGAACATAATACACGACGAGAAGTGTCAGGAATGAGCGAAAAAAAACGATCCTAGTAGGTTATGCCATCTCTCGTGCTTGTGCGTTGTGCGGAAGGGACGTCTTTATCAGCGAGAACAAAGGAATTGCGGGTGGCGTGCACGTAATCGCGGTCCTTTGTGGCAGCAGCCGAGTTCTTTAAGCAGGCGTCAACCTGGGTGATTTTTTTTTCTTTGATTTCGTTACTGTTTCTGACAAAAGATGTTGCGCTCTGTGTTGTTCCTGTGTCAAAGTGAAATGTAGCGCAGATTTAGGGCACGCCAAGTGACCATTACACAAAGTATGAGAAACTACATACTAAGATGAGCGCTGTATTGTAAAACACTGATGTAATTTAGGCCGCGTTGTGTTGTTTACACCAGCAACAGAATCCGAATACGAGAATTTCAGTTTTCTGTATGACTACCTGAAACAGAACCCGGCTCATCCATCTATGGGTAGCCAGCCTATTCACCTGGCTAACAGCGCCAGTTTATTCATGCATGGATGTCTTCGAACGTCTTGTGACTTCATACTAGACATTTTAGATGCTGATGTTGACTTAACCATCTAGTGCCCAGAATAATTTATGACTGTTGGCGCTGCCAAGACATCGCTGAAAATACCAGAAGGGCAGACATGGTCATGTGGGTACTAATAATCGATTCATTCCTCCGTAAGACACTTTATTACAGGAGGGCATAGAAAAATAACCGAAAAATTCAAAACACACGTGAGATTAAATCCAAAAATCAAGTGGCCTATCTTTAACACTTCTTTCTTCATCGCTATTTCTCTATACTTTTTTCCTGTGCCGTTCGCGTTCGCACATGAAATCTCTTTGATGGAAAGGAATCTCTTTTCAGGGGGTGGCAACATTGTGCGTGTCACTTCCCTTTGCTGTCATTTTGCTAAGGCTACGCAGTACGAACAGTCATGAATTTGTACTAACTGGTCCCTGTGAGAGTCTTATAGGGCAGTGTAACATGCCCGTAACGTCAATATGTTCCAGTACACGTTTCATATTAAAAAGAACACGTAAAGAGGAGCTTCTTATTAGATAATCCTGTTCACATTTATCTATTTATTTATTTATTTATTTATTTATTTATTTATTTATTTATTTATTTATTTATACATACCGTAAACACTCTCTCTCTTGAGGGTCGTTACAGGGAGGTACAACGTATTGCATCGGATGGCAATGCGTTGCCATCCATGCGTTAGCAATACGAATACATGAAAACTATATTACAACTAACAATCGACGCATTTTAAACCACTAACAATAAAATTAGTACAGCCCCAAACAACTATTTCGACAAATTACATAAACGTACACCAAGTGATAGCATAAACATATCAACCTCGCTCCTATACTAAATCACTCGGCAAACCATTCGATGCCCCAGTTACTCCGAAAAAAAAAGTGTGGTGGGTCCTTCTGTGACAGGAATCGGTATATCACGAAAGTGAAACCTGCCTCCGCGAAGTTGTCGAATGCATAAGCAGCAATCTGGTGAATCAGTGAACATGTGAGCATGTTACACAGGGATCAGTGAACATGTTCACAGCAATCAGTGAACATGTGAGCATGTTACACAGGGATCAGCGGCACGCCGACACGGCACAGGTGTCCTCTTGAGTTGTGCACGAGGGAAGGGTCTCGAAAGCACCCACATTGCTCCGGAAACACTGCATTGCACGCGCCAGAGCTCTGCACAAGCCTGCCATAAACAAGTAGCGTCCGAAAGCGGTGACACCTCGCAAGCGAAAGCGAAGGGGCTGTCAGCGGATCGTATTGCGAAAACACAGCCCTATGCAACAAAAGGCCAATTATTTGCTTGTCGACATCCGTCCTAGAGTTCCTTGAGCAGTGCGCGTCGCAACTCAACACACCTTGCCACGCAAGACAGCTTTTGTAGCGGCCGCGTTCGTAATTCGCCCGAGGAACCCACCGTCACAACGCCGCCACGCCCTTAACTTCCGAGGCAGTCAAGGCGGGAAGGCTATCGAAGCGCTGACTACCGGGCGAACTAGCATGACAATCTGCTTTGCTCTATTTATAGTTCCGAGATAGCAGAACCACCGCAGCGAGCGTAAGCGAAACAAGAATGCAGTATAAGGAAGGCGAT
Source organism: Hyalomma asiaticum (assembly GCA_013339685.2). Classification (NCBI taxonomy): domain Eukaryota; kingdom Metazoa; phylum Arthropoda; class Arachnida; order Ixodida; family Ixodidae; genus Hyalomma; species Hyalomma asiaticum. Next base: position 41,476,687 of record CM023486.1, read on the forward strand.
GTTAACTTAAGAATAATTGTGCTTGTTAAGCACCATAGTCAGTGCATTAAACACCTTCAACCGGACGAAAATTAAATGCGGCTTGAAAAGCGCTGTAGTTAACATATAAGGTCCATGTGGTCCCTATGAGAGCAGTGCCACGGTCGTGTATCGGTAGAACTTCCAGCTCTTCTGGTCAAATCCCCGGTGAAACTGGGTTCGAATCCGACTCGGTAGAACATTTTCATTGTGCATGTATGTTCCTTTATAGAGAGATCCACTACCGTTAAGGAAGTACGTCACTAATTTCTTGGTGGACCCAGGCATAAAACACTTTCGTGTTAAAAATTAGTGAGGCATAGCGAAGCAGATGGGCACTTGGCTGGTCCTGGTTTGCCTCCGATACACCTGCATTTCGTCGTGGCCCGAGGCATCGGGAAACGCCTTGTAAAGCACTGCGATGCCCAGCGAATGTTTCTGAGTATTTCTCACTGAGCGCAGCGTAAAGATGTCAAATCACGCGTGGCCCTCGCTTAGGGGTGTCAACACCCCTTTCACGTTTTTTCGTAGCTTCGCGCCGTGAGGGGACGCATGCTCTCGCGCCGCGAAGCTATGCACAAATGCATGGATTTGCGGTACGACGTGCACCGCACATATCGATGCACACAGCTCCTTGTCATGTTTTTCTTCTGCTTCCACGTGGAACATGCGCGCTCGCCAGCCGCAGTTTTGCCAGTGTAGTGGTGGGTTCAGGGCATGAGCGCTAGAGAATAAAGAAGCGCGCATGTGAGCGCCGTACATTGGGCGTAACACAGACGAAGTGCGCGCGCCTTCTTTGCGACCACAACGAATGATGATGATAGTTTTGTGATACGCAGCGTAGTTTACGGCAAGCAAGAACATCCTCGCTGTTAAGAAAGCATATCTGTACACCTTCGGTCGAGCTACGAAACCTTTGTATGATTTCGTCCCTTGCTTCGTTTCCCAGCTGTTTGTGACAAATAGTTTAATTTAGTGCTGAAATCCTCCCTCCAACAATTTTAAAAGTAACTTTAACCTACTTTTGACTTTCCGTTTGCGGAGCATCTCACAACCGCAGCATTGTGTTATAGCTGTAACAGAGTCACCCTTCCAGTATTTGCATCATTTGTAGCCGTTGTATTTTTCCTAGTTTACCTATCAGTCTTTTCTGGTCTGGACTCCACCCAATACTAGAATATTTTAGTATTGCCATATATGCGTGCTAAAGGCAAGGATGTTTACATCCGTACTTGCGTCCTGCAGCCTTTTTCTCGGTAAATATAGCTTCTCTGTTTACCTGTGTTTTCCTAGCTGTTCTACATTTTGAATATTAACAACATATACAAATTAAAAACGACTCAAGAAAGGAGCTCTGCGGAAACCTAGATTGGGTTTATAGAAAAATGAACAGAGACTCTTAAATTTCCACGGTTTGATTCCTGTCATTTAAATAGGCTTTATTCGAATTCAGCGCACCTTGGCTGATCCCAGAGCAGTGAAGCGCATGGAACAGCATGTCGCGAGCTGCTTTTTCGAAGGCCTTAGCAAAATCTAGACAGATGACATTAACTTCTTGTCGGATAGATAAGGCCGTCGCAAAGTCTTGAATTCTTTAATTAAGCTGCGGTGTAGCTGACACCTTGCTCTTGAAAGCATGCTGCAAATAATAAACGTTGTTCCTGCTTTGTTACTCGCAGCCAAGCGATCGCCATTACAGAACACACGGATGATGACAGCTAGACGCCAGTCACACGGAACTACATTGGTAGCAATAGAAAGAAATTTTTCGAAAACATTTTTTAAGTAGAAACACATTCTCTGTACATAAGGCTGCTACGAAGACGTAGGTATTTTATCAGGTTCACTGACCTTTCGAAATCAGGGGACAATATATATTTTTTTAGTCAGCCTCCTCTAGGGTAACAATGGCTCCCATAAGTTCTGCTACAAAACGCATCGTCCCGTCTTCTTTTCCCGCAAGAGCTTACTGAATAGGAATGCTAGGACTATTGGGAATATCAAATTCGCGCTTAAAAATTTCATTTCCACGTGTCAGTTCTTCAATCGCGTCACGCCCATCAGACATATAAAGTAAATATTTTTTAGGTGAAAGTCTAATTAAAAGTTTAAAATGCTTAGGAAAAGAAATATGTGAGATCAAGACAACAGATTGAACAAAATAATAAAAGAAAAGAAGCTCTTCTGTCCAGCAGGCTTTTCCACAAAAGAGGCGCTGCAACGACAAGGCAAAAGCTATATTTCTATCAACCGTGTTTTCCTAGTGCAGCATAATCCGACATCTTAAACGCTAGCAATAAATTTTTACTCCACTGCCGATGTGTTTAACGCACGTCAAACTTCTCAAAAAAAAAGAAGAAAGAGAAAACGCTTTTCTAAAATGTCATGTCTCCAAGGCTACACAATATCACAATAAATTTACAAACAATGACTCAATAGGTACACTTCCTATTCCTTAAAATTTGAGGCTAAATGCCCCACAATTACCAGCAAGACATAACAAGTAGGATTAATAGCGCCGCAGTTGCTGATTCACGCTAAGTTTACAAGATAGGTGTATCTAGGGCAGGCAGGCAGGCACAGAACTTTATTTTGTTCCTGAGAAACTGCAGTTGGACTTCCCCTTCTAGGGGGATCCTGTAGCAGTTGCGGGCCGCTCCCACGCAGGGACAGGAAGACCGTGGCCCTCCGCCCTCTCGCAGGCTCTCTGGACAGCCCGAAGTTGAACCGAAAGGTCGCCGCTTATCAGGGCTTCCTCCCAGTCCTCTTCTTTGCTGAACTCTATGTCGCGCAACGCAGGACATTGCCAGAGCATGTGAGCTAGTGAGCTGTAAGCCTCTCCGCAGTTCGGACAATGCGGTTCAACGTTGGGCGAGAAGTTACTAAACCTGCCTCTCGAAGGGAAAGACCCCGTTTGGAGCATCCTGAAGGCCGAAAACTGCGGTCGACTGAGTTTAGGGTGAGGAAGTGAAAAGACCCTCCGAGAGAGATGATAATGAGTCACCATCTCGTGAAAAGTGAGGAGTGGGTCCCTGTAGCTTCCGGCGTCCCCGCCCACGAAATCGCCGGGACCGCCGCGGTGAGTGAAACCTCGCGCACGGTCATGGGCAAACTCATTGGCGTTGGGGACATCGGGGTGTACGTTGGCCCCCTTGTGGGGCGGGAACCATTTTATGGTGTGAAACCCGGCAGCCCCCTCGCTGCCGAGGATAGCTGCCGCCTCCCGCGAGATCGAGCCCGAGGCGAAAGCTCTGGCAACGGACCGCGAGAAAGAGAGAAGAAAGCATTTAATGAGAGGAAAGGAGGAGATGTCGGCCTGGAGAGTGAGTCCGTGAATACCGCGAGTCCGTGAATACATTTGGACGCGATGCATCCTTCATTGCTACAGCAATGGCGCTTTGCACAGCAACCGTTGCCGAAACGTTTCTAACCGACACAGCACATAGGAGCTTGCCACTATGGTCGACTGAGACCACTGCAAAGCGATCGGAACGCCCGTACTGTGCTGCATGGACAAACGTAGCGAGGTCCGCTCTAAGTTTACGAGATAGGTGTATCTAGGGCCTTGCTCTTATTAGGTTAGAAGAGCGCTGAATTTTTTGCACGCCGTTGACCATTTCTGGGATTTTACGTCCGCAGACCAATATATGATTATGAGAGACGCCAGACATTTCACCGGCATCGAAATGCTGCCGCTGCGGCGGGGATTCGTTCCCGAGACTTTCGGATCGGCCGTCACGTACCATGTACTCACTAGACCAAAGTAACGAGGCCTTTCTACGCCGTTAAGCATCACGAGTGATCAAAATTAAACTGCCTGTAAGCAGCACTGAAAGCCTTCCTTCAACAATGCTTTATTATAATCTCGCCTAGTTGAATACTGCTGACTGCCAGCTGCATTTCACGGAACGAAACGCGTGCGCATTATTCCCCTCCCTCGTCGCCGGCGGCAGCTAGCGCTATCCCTGAGTTGCGCTCGAATTCGAAGATAAACGCGAGTTTTTCCCTAGAACCGGACAATCCCGTAAATCCTCACACCTTTGCCACCGCGAGATATAAATCTCGGCTAATTAACTCGTCCCGGCTTCAGGCAGCGCAGCTTTAATAACCAGGGGGTGTTGCGCTCAGCGTCTTCGATGCTGAACTCGTGTCGGGACACCACGACAGGAAATTAATTGAGGAGATTTCCCGGCGTGGAGTGCGTCCTTGCTAAATGGGAGTTCTGTATATACGGATGAATCTGCGCCTGCATCTTCGCCTGACGCCAGTGCCTGCTAAAGATTTACGAAGTTGTGTCCCTACGTTAGAGAAGCAGTTTGAGAAGAAATAACTCGTTCCCGTTCTGAAGCTTGCAGGATTAGGTTTGGAGATTACTTGTTTGGGAAACCTTCCGAAACTTTAACGAACACGCCTCTGCTTCATAGAGAGCCAGATGCACAGTACTACTTGTCCTCGAGTTAATTATCATAAGGACGCCGGCTGAATAGTAGCACGCCGCTGTAAAGGAAGCCTCAGGATTCGTGACATAAGTGCCACCGGCCAAAAAATAAACGGAACGTGCCTTAGCCTGCCGGAGTGGCTACAGGGACCCAGAACCGGGACGAAGTTTAACGTGAGGACAAAGTTTAACGTTCAGCGCACTCTATAGCTGAGCGTGTACGGCGGTGTTGGGGCCGCGGAGCCGATCCGGATGCCTATGCCACGTTCCGTTAAATTTTTTGGCCGATAGCATATGTCAAATTGCATGGAAGGGAAAATTCATATCTTACAACTAACGCATCTTTTTTCACTCGCCATTAGAGAATCAAATGAAATGCACCCGTCTATCACAAAAACCAAACCGTTCTCGGAGAAAAGTGATGGCACAAACAGGTCCCGAACGAATGGCATACAGCTCCCTCCCAACTACAATTACACTTGTTGGTTGCCTTCTGCTGACAAAACCAAGCAGAAATAGAAGTTAATTCCGTTGATTTTCTTTGTTTTAGAGCAGTCTGCATAGCTGGCCATCCTGCTGTATTACAGTACAAATATTGTTCTATGTTAGACGATTGCACAAGATTGATGTAAGAAATGTATGTGAGGTCATTGTGTGTGTTTTATTTTAATCACTGCTTGCTGTAATATATTATTGCAACCGTTCTTTTGCAACATTTGTTTGCGTATTTGTTTGCTGTGCAAGCCTTTTATATATCGTATACTGACTTTTTGCATTGCTCTGCTGCTACGCTTTCAGCTGATCATTTGATTTCTGGGGTTTTACGTCCCAAACCAGCTGTGATTATGACAGACACCGTAGTGGAGGGCTCCGGTGATTTTCACCACATGGAGTTCTCTAACCTGCACTTGACATCACACATTACACGGGCCTCCATATTTCGCCTCATCAAATTGGCAACCGTAACGGCGGGATTCGATCCCACGGACCTCGCATCAGCCGCCGAGAGTTATAGACACTGAACCACCGTGCTGGGGCGCGCTTTCAGCTGAGAGCAGCAGTATCGAAAATAATAATTGATAAACGAACAGTGCTTCTTGCTTTCAAGGCCTTGATTTGCAATAGTGCTACTTACTCAGTATAAGATATTGCTAAGACATTGCTAAGATATTGTCAAGAAATTTCTAGTAACAACAACCTCGGAAGATAGTTCGTGCACCGGATTTATTACAAGGGCGTAGGAGAAGGAAGACACGCGACATGCTCGTTGTCTTTCTTCTCCCCTTTGATAAGGCGAAACAGTACAGTCGCAAGATTCGACAAATGACGTTGACACATGCAAACGCGTGGGCGAGTCAACGCCGTCACAATGAAGGTTGGATCTCTCAGCCACAGTGACACCCGTCTTGCTATACATAAACAGAACTCGCCACTCTGATTTTAAAAATATATAATTTTCACTCACGCGGCAACGAAAACCTTCACCTTCGGTAAGCTCCCGACCAGGCTCCAAGCGACAAGATAAAATTGAAGAAAAGCGATGCTTTGCCGAGCTGTTCGCCTTAAGCTTAATTGCCCAAAGCGGTAAACACTTAGATGTGGCTCTAAAATGAAGATGAATTTATAGCTAGTCTTGCAAGATGACAAATGTTACCAAATTGCTATTAAATGCCATGTCATGACCAAATGCCTACTAGTCTTGTACGAATAGATGTCTATTTACACGAATAATTAGAATTACTGTATAAGTAAGGCGAGTAGAGTCTCTCCTTATTACAAGAACACCCATGATAATACCCTTACATGGGTATTATAGATTTCCCGCTTTTCTCTAGTTCTTTTAGGCAACTTTGCGAGTCATTTCTAGATCGAGCTGTGCTAAATTGCAGGATTTCTTTATTTTCGTTGTGCACGCAGTGCATGTTCGTAAGCGACAACTTCAAAGCATGTGTTGTACAACAGTCGTGCGTTCAAAGTGAACAGCGTAAAGGCAATGTGCCTGATGTGGTGCCTTAAGCCAGTGACTGACTTACGAGCGTCTTGATTGAAACCTTTTCATGGAAACGTAGAAACTCTTCTTACAGGCCGCTCCGACCATGTACAAGTTTCCTATACGGATATCAACAGGTCGGAGACTTAATAGGTTTCCGAGCGCTGACAGTTTACAGGGAAATCCGGGCCCCGCAGTTATCAATTTCAGCCCGCACTCTCTCTTAATACCTGAGCACTGAGGCGGGGTCTCATTAAGAATTAAAAGGAATACTTACGGGGATCTTGCTTACTGAAACGACCATACTGTTAGAGACAAGATAGAAGCAGAGAGTCCCGCGAATTGGATCATCTCGCTCCGTATTCGCAAAAACATTTCACGCTGAAAATGGTTTTAAAAAATCTACAGCCAGTCCTGATGCTGGGCGTATAATTTGCGAAGTCCACTGACCAATGGCAAAAAAGCAACTACGAAAGAGGGGTGTTCGTGAGCTTGCAGAACGAGGATTCTTTGCACAGTGAAACGAAGACTATGTTCTTTAGAGAGGAGGTACCCTAAGTGGCTTTCCACAGAGATCCTACGTGCAGAATCTTGCAGATAGAGAATACCACGTGCCTCTGCAATTGTGTCGGGTGTGGGAATGCAATAGCAGATTCGAAAACCTCCTCAACTATACGTCGTGTCATTTAGTAGACTATTATTTTTTGCAGTTTGAGACCTTTCCACTTAATGCTGTGCCTTGGTTCGACCTTCGTTCAATTCGAATGGAATTTGCTGATGCTGCATTTTGATGAGATGTTTTCTTCGGGGCGTGGTGGTGGTTGTGCGTGGCGTGTAGCTTGGCAGGCTACGATCACGCTTTCGTCAAAGAGCAGGCGGCGTGTAATTTGGTTGCAGATACTTAAGAAAAACATTACGCGAACCCATATATGTCACTTCAGTGTTACTAGCCTCTAGTTTACTGAACTTTTCGACAATCATGGGTGGTCATCAGGTTAATCCCAGCACGTGCGCCTCATATCTACGTATGCTAAGTGAGTATGATACACGTGTGAATTCCTTCTGTCTGTAGGTCAGTGTCGGCCTATCCTGTCTGTGTTTCTATACGCCGTCGTTTCTTCCCTTCTTTCATATGCATAAGATCGAAGAGATTCATATGAAGCGGATGTGTTCGAATCACTTTTCTTGCTTATTTGTCGAGCGTGCACAGAGAGCGGCAAGTTTCTGGGCGCGCGCCTGAAGAGTTTCACCAACAGTCCTAGAGCGCTTTTGCGGTCGCATTTGGAGCGCCACCGGCGACAGTGAGCCAACACAACCTGGGCTTTGATATGGGCCGGAATTGAGCTCTGTCGGTAACTACGGTTAACACAGGCATTTATTTATGTGACGAGAGAAAGACAGCCTGTGAATGCGCATACTGTCAGCATCTGTTCTGTACTCGATCTATTTTGAAAAGAACATCAGGGTTCTTTCTTTTCTTTTGTTTCAGTTTTGTACTTAGTTAAGTGAGTCGATTAACTATTCAATGGTAGAGAATGCTATTTTTCATATGCTGCAGAAAATATAAAAATGCAATAGCCGACTTGACACCGCACCTTCTCGACAGCCATATCAATGCATATCGCGCCCTGACAGAGAACACTGCAACATAAAAATTTCCCGTAATACTGGCTATTTCTGTTTAAGACCTTGTTTTGTATTTCGTTATTTTCTTGGCAAGCTGTAGTTGCAATTTTGAATTCACCACAGAAATGTGCGTTGCAATGAGGTTAGCTGCCCCAGAAGAGCCTTTTTTTTTTTACCTTACTATCGTCTGCTGAATAACAGGTATGAGAGTTGCGTGGTATTCCGTAGAAAACCACGCAACCACGTAGTCGGTAGAAAACTCAACCTGGCCTACTGTAAAAACAAAAAAAAATGCATAGAAAGAGCGACGAAGCATTTGGATGGGAAATTAAGTTTCCTTTTCTAAAGTAAGATAACACAAAAATTATTACCTGGTGGGTTTCCCGTTTGATCTCCTGCGATATGGTATAAAATTGCATTAAAATCCCAACGGGGCAGTGTACAAGGCGGTGGAAATAGCGTCTGTGTGTAACATATCATGTGACACCGAAAAAAAAATTATAGGATACCTCGCAAAATCAATGCGCATCCTACTGCGGTAGGTGTTCACCGTCTCCTAACCTCGCCGTTAATAGACTCCAGATACACATAAGTTGAATAGCTGTTCTCAAAGGAGCTACGAACCTCTCCTATGTTTAACCTTCTTAAACTAGAGGGACGGCACTTCTGTGGCATGTTTACTAGGCCTAACTTACGTTTACTTGAACCGCGCCTTGCTTTCAAGCCCATTCGACTCTTAAGCGCACGCTATTTTAAAAGTAAGTAAGAACGATGCAGCATTTGAGCACTGTCGTAAAGACTTCTCGGTGTGAGAGGTTAAGTCGTATGCTAGACGAAGAAAACACCTGGATTACTCGCTAGTCAGCCACCGCATGGACTTGCCTGAACCTTCCTGCGTCAACTTATACAGTTACTATATAGGTTTGTACCGGGACTTTTAAACTAGCAGTCAGCGCACGGCTAGCGTTCTTCCAACGAAGAACAAGGTGAGGCACGATTACTTCCCACATATACGTCTCGTCTGCGTGTGCTATCAACAAGGAAGTAGCTAAGATTTGAGGGCCCTCGTTCGTTTCCATCCGGTCTCTACCTTTTTTCTTGTTCCGAGGTTGCGCCTGAAAATGCTTGTAGCTATGACTCCCTTGAGTAGGGGAAGACAGCTGCGAAGAAGATTCTGAAGTCTTGGCGCTCTCGGATTAGTGATACCGGAACCCACTGCTAACTTTCAGGAAATGCGTCGCTGGCCTGAAGCACTCCCGAGGTTGGCGGTCTACTTGCTTTACCGTGTTGCAAAGTAAGCAAGGTACCGTTAAACCTCAGCGAAGAAATAACTTTCGCGCGAGTGAATTAATGCCGTACTCTCCATGGTTGGGACAAAGACTTCCGCTGAATCACGGAGATGGCAGCGTTGCTGAAGTGCATATTTTATCATCAACCAGTGGAAATGCCTAAATGGGCAAATGGGAGGGGAAATGTTAAACGCAGCGCGAAGAAACGCCCAAATGATGGTAGAAGAAGAAGAGAATCGCCGCAGATGCCCACACAGAACATGCAGAAATCTTGGGCAACCAAATCATTTGGATTAACGCCCAGGTAATGGGAAAATGCAAAGAGCAATCATTATGAAACGGTATGCAAGTCATTATACAAAGAACTGATACAGCACTAAACAGGATTCACCGAACACACCCTCATAGCGTGACACACGCTGCATGTGTTAAGTTCAGTTCAATTTAGTGTTCTTTCATAATACGAAGTTCATAGTAGTATGCAGAAGAGGGTCCCAAACTCTTGCGACTGCAGTGGGACCCTCGATTAACAATAACAAAGTATTATAACAGCAAGTAAAATCGCAAAACGCAAGTGGAAATGAACAGTGAAAGTACAGGAAAGAACAACAACTAAACAAAAAAGGATCATCAATGTGACTTCAATGCGGCATCAAGTCCTCATAACCATCGTTTCAAGCGTTTTCAATCCATTATAACCAAGACTGCTTAAGAGGAGCCGCAAAGACTTTCCTCTTTTTTTTTTCTTTGTTCGTCCGTGCTTTAGTTACTTTTCATCATTATGACTGCTGACTAGACGGGCTTCTGTCAAAACATCGGCCTCGAACGCAGCGCTTCTCTCTTGCCTTGTGCCGTGTTTGAACAGTTCGCCTAATAGTTAGGATACACAACAAGGTCAGTCTACAGCTAACCTTCCATGTATGTCATGCAGTTCTTATGGATCAGTCCTGACACGTAGGCTGTATAATGGGGAGTGCTGTGGAAACGCAAGCTCTACAAGCAAACCGTTGCCTCAGGTGTTCCAACGCACTTATCAAACCCATTTTATCAAATTAGGTCTCATCAACTAGCGCAACATCAAGTTCTACTGTATCAAACAGCTGATCTTTACCATGCAACTAGCCCTATGAAAGATGATTTGGTTAATTGATTTCTCGGGTATTGCGTTCCAAAAGACGATATAATTATGAGCGATGCAGTAGGGGAGGGCCTTCAGAATTTAGATCACCTCAGGGTTCCTGTTGAAAGACAAACCGAAACTGTACGGGAGACAATAAGCGAACAAGGAAACTAGTCCGAATATCTGCTGAGGCTGTGTCGCTAGAGAAAGGTTTTTCTCATCTGCTCTCTTTCTATATTCTATATTTAGGCCTTTGCGAGCAAAACGACAGCGAGCAATCAGTATCGTCTTTTTAGACACTTGAATTGCTGAGACACTTATGTCATTGCACCAAACCCGTGAACCTAGCTTCGTCTAAGTGTTTGTTCAATTTTTTTTTTCTTTTTAGGCGATTCGAACTAAGCATGGACTTTTACAAGCGTTAATACAGCCGAAGCAATGCGCAGAATAAGCTTACAAGGACCCGACAAGAAGGTGCCGGCAAGAAAGACAACGAAGGTGGACATTGTGAGCGTACAATAAAATAGCTACAACTCGCTTGGGCTTTGGCTTCGTGTGAAGATCTGACGCCATTTATTGCTCGACACCGATGTGCTTGAGCTATTAGCAAAACATCCCCATCGGGCTGGTTCTAATGACGGTCTATACGTCTAGAGTCGCTTCAGTATAGGCTATCGAAGCAATGGTAATACATCGCAGCGGAACTTTGTGTGTGAGTGCGCCGTTGTATTAAAGTGTTTGTGGTCCTATGCTGCTGGCCCCAAGGACGCAGACTCGATCCTGACCGCGGAGATCACATTTTAGATGGGGCGAAAATGCTAGAGGCCCGTGCACTGCGTGTCTCCATTGCATTTAAACAGAACCTATGTGTTCTAAGTTCCCGAATCCCGCCACTACTGCATGCCACGTTTACGTGCATGAGGGCTACGGAATGCCAAAGAGGTAAGGCTAGTGGTTGCGCGCGACCGTCCATCTAAGCTTCGTGCTAACCGCGAGATGTATAATAAAGTATATTCCTCACTAAATTGTGCCTACATGCATCCATTTCTCAGTCGTGGCATATTCATACATCATGCCACCGCACTTGTGGAATTTCACGTCGCTCAGTGTACAGTAGCTCTCTCCTTGGTTTGCATAAAGGAAGACGAGAGTATTTGTGCCTCATAAATATTGGAATACCCGTGTACACTGCCATCTACCAAAATTATGCTTCCACTATGGTAGTAAACATCGATACTCGATCTCTTCCACGTGGTGCATACCAAATTTTGGCATTAAATGGCACAAGTGTAATTCTAGCAAGGCTAATAAGTCACGGCATCAACTTCTTTACAAGCTCGTCATTGACGTATCGAATAGCCATTATGCAATTACGCATGGCACAAACCCGCATTCCTCGGCCAAAGATATGTGGGTACGGCCGACTCCTGTTGCACTGTTTATGTTAATCAACCAACAAGTAACATATGTCGCAAATAGAATGTCGCGAGAAATGCCTGATTGATAGTCATAAAAGAATGACTAGTGAAAACGTGAACGAATCCTCATAACAATGCGGAATTGTTTTCGCCTTGAAGTCGTCATAGCGTGCCATAAGATAATGACAAACTCTTGTTTTACATAAGCTGTTTTCCTTGTCAATCTTTACTAATACACACAAAAACCAGTCGTACCTATCTGAATGCGCTCTCATTGTGCCGATTTGTCGAGTGAGCCTGATTAAGCGCGGCTTAAGTTTTGCAAGATTCAGCTGGAGTTAGCTTGCATGCGCGTATTAATGACGAGGGCGTGTTCTAACGCGCTAGATAGAGTAAACGTTTGCTTAACCGGAGTCCCTAGTAACACTGAACGAACGCACAAACAAACAAGAATTATTTCGTGGTCGAGTATGTGCGACATCCGCTTATGTTCCCAAAGTATGCGCATATGCATGCATGGCTCATCGCAGTGGCACCAGTGTCACTGCGTGTAACGGTGGGTTGAAATTGTGTCTTACTTCTGAGTTCCTGCAGAGTACCACCGCGAGCAATTAGCGCTCTCACCACTAGGCCTCAAATCACAGACAAACCTTGCAGAGGGCACTGTGGATGTGCTGTTCGATATCCTGCATTAGCGTTGGCAAAAGTTTGGGGTCCTGCGTCGCATTGCATACTGTCCGTTCCGAGAATTCCCGCAGTGGTCTGGCAGCCAACCTAGAGGTCCTCTGCCACATGCAGCGAACCAAACATTCCAGCTATACTCTCCGACTTCGACGAAGGTGAAGGCACATTACCGAAGTGCAGGACCAATCAGCGCATTACTTGCGTGGGACGCTTTACGGCGACGCTAGCATTCCGCACAACAGAAGAACCTTCGTGTGGTAGTTAACGAGTTGGCAGCTATCGCGTGCAGCAGGGTAAAACGAACGGGCATCCCTTTCAAACATACTAGATGTGCACTCCGACGGAGCACACTTAATGAAAAGCTAGTTAAGGCAATTAGCCGTGCCCTAAGTAGTGGACGATGGCTGACTTCCGGGCCGCTGCTGTGGAGAGGGTAAAGTGCTCGGCTGCTAACCCCAAATACGCGGGATCGATCCCGGCCGCGGTATACGGTTGAAGTTGAAACACACTAACGCTTCATTAGTTGTATATTAGGTACTTCGTGGTGGAGCGTATATGGCTGAAGCTGGTCATTAAAGCTTGTGGGACAAGCTGGCTAAGTATTGTGATCACGGGAATGCGCTAGAATGACTAAAAACAAGAATCAGCATAGCCCATATGGAGTATGCGCGTCTTGGCTGTAGCTTTAGCGCCATTCTTATGTCACATTCCCACAATCGTGAGAGATTGGCTGTTTTTACTGACATATCTCGAGCTTATCACCTCTGAAGCCATCGATCTTTAGCAATCGATTGTGAGCCCGTTATCTTGAATGATTTTAAATCTGCTGGCTGAAACACTGAAGAGAGATGAGAGTGCAGCACTTTTAACGTAACGAAGTAGGCAGGAAAAAACGTATCCGGGTGCCTACAAATTGCAGTACGTCATAATTCACCATGTATATTGTTTCAGATGTGGCTAGAAGGGCAAAGATCTAAAGAAGTCGGCAACTAACAGATAAATAAATAAATAAATAAATAAATAAATAAATAAATAAATAAATAAATAAATAAATAAATAACGCCTCTATCCGCAAGAACGCGCCAGCAGTTCGATTTCCTATTTATGTAAGACGAAACAAACAGGGGCATGCTACATCGGCTGTGTACGCTCGTCTAGACACGCAGAAAATGGCGCGCCAAGATGGTATGGTCGCCTATAATTGTCCATGTTCTTTGTGCTACTAACAGAACGCAGCCTACATTCTTTCCGACGAATGACGTTTTCCATTACGCCGAGGTGTTTACTCCCAGGAGAAAGCGACACGCAGGAGCCGGCAACGCCATTATTACTCGATGAGGATCTATGGAGGCCGAGCCATCTTCCTGCAATCTACTGGAGTATCCCGTAGGCGGTCGAAGTGTTGATGTCTGACATGACCATTACTATCAGTCGATATCGGTCCAATCTGACTCGTAGCCAACCCTACGAGAATGATTCTATGCGTGGTTCATTTGATGAAGAAACCGAAACGAAGAGAGCTGCTTAACAAAAGGTGCAAACGAAACAACCATGTCGGAGCATGAAAGCAGTAGAGATCAACACGTTAGGAGAAAATCGAATGCCCTAGTGAAACGCCGCCGGAACGGCTGCATGGAGTGTGCGCTTTCGTCTGCAGCAAGATTTTCATCGCCAGGTGTTTGTTTCGGTGTCTTGAACGAGGAAAGAACGTAATATTCATAAAAAGACGTAAATGTGTTCCAGTGTCATGGTAGTACAACATTTTCCAAATAGCCAAAACATAAAACGCGCTTAAAATTGATAAACACGACCGGAAACCCGAGAACCGCGGAAATATCCCGCAGTAAATGAAAAACATGCGGGAAATCCGAAGTATTCCTTAGTACTCATACATTTTTTTTCCTAAATTTTTCACGCACATGTTCATTCAGGTATTCCACGTCAAAGTGCAGCTTTCAAGTGGCGTTAGGAAGTGGGAAATCACTGCGCTCTGCATTGTCTCGGGTGTTATAACATGCGAAGCAGGTATGAATATTTGTTCGACCACACCTGGCGAGAGCCTAAACGTATACGGTCAGCAAGATGTAGTGAAAGGAATGTCAACCGCAACGCCAGATGCCAGGAACAGTGTATTCTTAGTGAAAAAAGAAGACGAACAAAAAAAGAACTTTTCCAGCATTCTCACTGCCAACTAGTCCAGCACGATTCTGTAGGTGCCATCTAATCTGCAGTGCATACAATCGTCTATCTACTAGGATGTCAGAGTGGACTTACGAAGCGAGGGCATTCAGCGGTGAGGTGCAAACGCAATGTGCCAGGTATAACCGAATCAGTCAGCTGAAAAAATGAGTTAGTGAAGTTCAGAATAGAGCTGTAGGCGTTCTGCTGCGCATATGATCAACACAAATATTAATAGGGCAACGAGGGCGCTTATACGCCTGTGTACTATATCAAACGTGTCTATTCTACAAAAATGTAGGCAATGTCCTGGTGGATGAAGATAAGCAAGCTCACAGGCAGCGTCAACTTCTCTTACGTTTCGCCTAACCTCACCCAAATTACACCTTCCTCCTAGGTCCTATTTCCCCTCGCTGCAAGGAGAATGTGCTGTCGCATCAAGGCGCTGCCCTTCCGTGCTCCGTGCTCACCTTTGCACGCTTCACGTTGCACACACATGGCACCGCACTCATTATGGTACCGTCCTTTGACGATACAGTATGCACCATGGCGGCGGCGAACAATCAATCGCAGGTTTTACATATTTTGTATCGCAATCAAGTCCACAGCTATTTCTTAAACTATGCTGAATGAAAATAGCTCATTGAATTGGGCCTTGTTAAGTGTAATGTACAACACGGATGAAAAAAATTAACACTTCCCATGGCCGGACTGTCCCCTGTGTGGCGATTATGCGGACTTCGAGCACGTCCTGTGGGGCTGTGTTTCTGCCGGTCGCCCTTGCACCCAAGACGAAATGATGAAGGTAATTAAGGCTCAAGAAAGGACCTCTCAAATCCTGGCCGTCCAGAGGGCCAGAGAGAGGGTCGTCAGGTTTGACCTCATAGTCCCCAAGTGGGCATAGCCAGGTGACGTTAAGTTCGCTCGCATCTGCTGTGCACATAATAAATTTGTTTCACGCAGTGGCCTACGAAACGGCCCGCTATCAACCCGTCGTCAACAGAAAACAAAAATGGCTGGTGCAGATTAGTTCAAGGTTATTGCCTCTCAAGAACACGCCTAATTTCCACTCTATGCCTAAAGTGGATAACGTAGAAGGTGGCTCACAACATAAACGAACTATTTCACTTTACACAGGCGCTATATTCAAGAAAACTCGAAATAATGCATGAGGGAGCATTGTGTGAGGCTTCTTCAGTTCAACTAAAGACGGGAACGAGAGCTATCGCTATTCGCTTCCATGCAGATTTTGCTCCAGCGTTTCGAGTCTAGAGTACTGCAATGCTATGCCTAGTACGCTAAACCACCTAGCGAACATCTCAGTCTAGGCCTAGGGCCAACGGTGCCAACGCATGACAAGGTAGCATAGAGACTTGGGCTAGTTGGTGCATATACATAGCAGCAGCACTCATTGTGTTTGTTTTATGTATCCTTGGTTTCCGTCTTTCCTACTGCTGCAAGCCATGATAGCATCTTGACCTGCTAAGACTTCCTTTAGCACCAAGTTACAGCGTTGTAAGGATGAGCAGCGATAAGCGGGACAGCACAGGCCAGTAGAACGTTTCATTCCCGTAGCACAAGGAAATTAAAAGTGCGCCAAAGTCTAAAAGACGGGAATGGCGATACATCATAATATATGCCACTGCGGAAGACGACATTGCATTAATGTACATATACGCTTCATTATACTCGGGTATACTATGCTACCATGAAAAGAGGGAACACAGAAATATTTTTCGTTTCGATTTCTATGGGTGGCCTTGCTTTAATATTTGTATCTGTTATCCTAACATAAATTACAGGAGTCAAAATTCATATCTCGGTGCATAGAAGGAAACCATACATTTAAAAAGCCTACTAAGGTTTTCTATAACATTCGCAGTCAAAGAAAAAAGAATGCAAACTGCCCAGATACTCTGAAGGCATTCACAAACATTTGTTCTTTTGATGTTTCATGGTTCATAAGCTGGCTTCCTGTTCATTAGCATTATGATATGGTAATTACGTCCATCCCTAGCCTGAACGTGAACATGGTCAAAAAGGAAGAAGCGACGATGTTCATGTGCTTCATTACAAAGGATTTACGCAGTTCCGTGGAAACCCGGAAGTCATTAAACCCATATAAGCTCGGCCAACCGACGCTAATTCTCAATGGCGGTGGGCAACTACAAATTGTTATAGCCTGTTCTTTAGATTATCTTTATCACCGTTACCTCCAGAATATGGTTTACGTCAACAAGATAAAGCCATTCCCGCAAAAAGAAAAAAAAAGGAAAAATACGCCTAGTGTTGCGCTTTTTTGAACGAAGAAGGCGACGACGAAGTTTCACATCTGTTTCTTTTCATGTTTATACTATGCTCGTATCATTTTCTTTTTCTAACGTCTGCTGGTATAGTATGACGTGGTTTGATTTACTTCCTCGGTTTTGCGTACCAAATCCGTGCTATGATTATGGATACGCCCTAGTAGAGGGCTCCAAGAATTTAGACTACCCGAGCTTCCTTAACGGCCACTAACATCGCCGAAAACGCGGGCCTCAACATTTCTCCTCCACTGAAATTCAAGTAGGAATTGAAACATAGAGAACCTACCATTCACCGCTGCATTATTTTGGTGTTTGCTACTGGATAGGGATATGTGTTGCACGCTATTTTATACCGTTAATGGTGTCGCAAGTGACAACAAGATCAAGCTTTTGACCTTGTGACGTGTCACGCGTGTCAGTCGTACAATCATGCCGCTCCCTGCCAATTTTTACATATTCCAAGCGATCAAGACGCGACACTACTGCAGTTTTGCATTTTCGGCACCGTGGCAACACGCATGGACCAACTCTCGCTTATAATCTCTCATCCATGCCGTTCTCCACGAAAAATTCCGTACGGAATAATCCCTGAAACCTGTCTAAAATTAGGCAATCGCTGCTTTTGGCTTACTTGAGTAAAACGCTGCAAGGTAACGATGAAGCGAGACTCCAAGAATGAAATGTTTAAGCGAGGTCATAATGAAAGAACGAAGATGTAAATAATCTTTTTTCTTGGGCGAGTTGGTTTGTGCTCGTCCGTGTGTTTTCGTCGTCCGTCTGCAGTTTGTATTCGAGCAGTAGATCTCTACACCTACGGCGCTCTAATTTCCTCCAATGACGTGCAATGTCACGTGCCTGCACTCGCCGCGTTTGCTCTGCGCTGCAACCGTTCCTTTCACAGCGTCGTCAAGTGGCGCTGACACAGCACGTAAACTTTCGTCTTACTCTGTATTCGTCAGCACCTTGCTGTCACACGTTGTGCACAGACTTCTTCAGTTGTTTAATGCGTTATATATATATATATATATATATATATATATATATATATATATATATATATATATATTGACGGGCGACATTTCCGTCAGTGAAGGAGCACCCTAACAAGACGCACACCGCCACTCCCGAGCGGCATGTTGTATACGGCGTATTTAGCACTGCCTTATCAGCGATGAAAAACACTGGAATTACGGTAGCGCACATATTCCTACGAGAAATGCTTACATATTAGTTCATTACATATTAGACGAGTAAGAAAAGCGTGATAATTTCGAGCCTAAATAGGCCAGTGTGTGTATCTGTCGCACTGGATTATTTGCTTCGAGAAAAAAAAAGACGTTGGGCGGACTCCACGCAATGTAGCAATTGATATCATGCGAAGCAATCAGCGAGGAATACAGCTATGCTGAACATTTTGACATTCAGCTAAGTATTACGACTATAGTGTTAACGTATGTCTACAAACTGCGCACGAACAACTTCGCGGCGACTGCTGATGCCTTAGGTTCACCCGCAAAGCGTGACACACTGGAAGAGTAGCTATGTACGAGTGGTAGTGTGCATATACCTGGCACCTTGGTGCACCGGGTTCGATTCCAGCCCACGTAACGCGTGGTAGGTTGATGTTCATCTGAGGATGCCTGCCTGTTACGTCTGAATTTGATTATAACCTGCAACAAGCGGTGTGTCATTTGGTTGGTCATTGATTAACATGGTAGGTATAACCTTAAGGGAGAGGAAGAGAGCGGTGTGGGTTAGGGAACAAACGCGTGCTAGGGTAATATTAATAGAAATTAAGAGGAAGAAATGGGTGTGGGCGGGCCATGTAATGCGAAGACAAGACAACCGTTGGTCATGAAGGGTAACGGAGTGGATTCCTAGAGTAGGCAAGCCTGGCAGTGGGCAGATGAGATCAGGAAGTTAGGTGGGCAGATGAGATCAGGAAGTTTGCGGAGATAAGTTGGGCACTGTTAGCGCAAGACATGGATAATTAGAGATCTGTGGGAGATGCATTTCCGTTCAATGGACGTAGACAGGCTGATGATGATGATGATGATGATGATGATTAACATGAGATGCGATGTTAAGGTTCAGTGAGCTGTGGTGCACACCCGCACAACCCTGTCGGAGTATTACGGGCATAAGCCACACCTCGTGATATTATTGTTAACTCTGGCGTAGGTGACGAATATACCACTTTAGCAATATTTAGATCAATGATTAATGTTCGCCACAGATTGATACCCTCCCATCCCAATCTTCGTATGCACGAAGTGAAAAAAAAAACGACCAGGAGAGCTTCGAGACGTAGGCGGTTAGTAGATAGATACATGCGGTTAAAGTTCCTCAAGTCCGCCAAAAATGCGTCGCATCTGGAAGACTCTCATATGTGTTCAATGCTGCACACGTCTTCGTTTTCAGTACCCACTTTAAAAGATTTCTTACCACACACCATTTTCATTGGTGTGGGAAAGGCGACCCCGCCTTTGACCCTCAGGTACCTGCGGATATCTTGACTTGTGAAAGGGACTGCGTTGAACTTTCGCAGATCAAATGATGCAGCCCCTAAAAAACTGGCTATTCATTTACTGTTGAGAAGCGAATGGAGATTGGTTGATTCATTGAACTCTGGACGATATTTGAAAGTCATTGATTTTACCTCAACAAACATCCAACGAAAATATTGATGTTTTTCGACGAAGGCTAGGTATTGCACACACTATTGATTATTAATTATCTTTTTGTTATACAGTGGTTCAGTTCGGCATGCTTGCAAGAGCGGCTGTGTGTAGGTGAGTGGAAAATTTTCAACGCCGCACATATGACGGGCATGCCTACCAACATAAACAGACACACGTACTTCCACCTATTGTCACGAGCCCTCAGAGATACTGTGGAGCTTTATGGGTAGCTCAGAAGCTGGGTTCGGCATAGCGCGTCCGCAGGGGCTGGCTTGCGAGCGGAGAAGCGTGCGCTCTCCGCTCGTGATGATAGCTCTGCGAGCCCGATTTCAAATCTTGTCGCGGAGGATACTCGTGGCTCACGAGACTACGAGTTCAATTTGCATTGCGAAATTGTTGAGCTCTTCTTACTGACTCATTTATTATGCTTTGGAGTACTAAAATGCATTTAGATTGTGGAAGTAGACTTTAAGCAAATTTCCGTTTTTGCGAATACGCTAACATTCCCATTAGAAAGGCATTGGTCTTTCAATGAGTTTACACTGTCATTTCGTGGCGGTGAGCTCAGATCCAACAAACTCGATTTGGGGGGTGGCCCAAACCTACATTTGTGTGCAGTTGCACGCGATAAATTCTTTACAAAATCTCCTTCGGTTATTACGAGCTAACGCGAGACAATAATTCGGCCCACTAAGTTTTTTTCTCCCCAAAAAATGCCATCTATGGCGATGACAAGCAGTAATCAGCGAGTTGTTTGTATTTAGAAGAAACTTCAAATTTCCAGGGACACTTAAGAGGTCAGAAACCAGTGCGCATACAAGTCTTTCGGTGCGCTTCGTGCTAAGGCGGTCTGCAGTGTGCGTGCGCGCCAGTGTTGCGGTTTATTGAGGATGTTAGCTGCGTACTCGTGGATCAATGTGCGCCACATGAAGATTGTGTGTTTCAAATATGTGTCTTCTTACACATGGTCGCCTACACTCGCCGCCTGGCCTTGAAGGGGTGCCTCTTTGAAAAACTGCATAGATGTTCCGACACGGCGAGTGTGTAAAACACGCACGAGCGGACATCCTCAAATTTTACTCGGTGTAAGAATAGGGCGCACATGTAAATTTCAGCGTTGCTTCACACTAAACTTAAGAGTTGTGCAGCACGGGGATAGCACGGCATGCTTTCAATGTTAACTCACCAATAATTCCACCACTACCTGCTCAGTAGGTTTCCAATAATGTTTGGGTGACCAATATTAAATAAAGTTAACATTGAATTCAATGATATTTCATGTGACAGGCAATAATTCGTCATAGTAAGACATCTTGGACTAGTTAATATTGTGAAATGAAGGTCCTTCTATCCTGTCCCTCTTGTATACTCTGCTTGGTTTGTGTCATTGCCTTTTTTGCACCACCACTCTTCAGTACAATTCTCAATACTGACCACTATATACTGTGCACTGTCAGTGCACGTTAAATAACCTCGAGTGCTTACAATTCCTGCAGCCCATATACATACCGTTGTTTTGGCACGAAAAAAACCGAGGCATGAATCACTCGATGTTCAGCAGCATTATTTTAGCAGCTTTTCAATTAAAATTCTGTAAGCGTGATGTAACAAACATGTACACGCATACCTCTATTTTTGGAGACGGAAAGTCGGGGTAACCCAGCGCATATGGCAAAAAACATGCTCTGGGGACATATATATTAATACCTTTCCCCTAAGGCTGAGCAAGAACAAAGCATCTTTTCTTGGGGCTCTTGTTCTCATGGTCGGGCCACAGGCCATGGAGTGCTAGAACCAAAGAAATTATTCCTGTTTTCCCTGGCTGCCGAACGCTTTTTTCCCATAACCCTTTCTTGCAAGTCCATAACTTGCACACAGGGTTTTCTCTTTCATTCCGTCAGAGTCAGCAGCTTGAGTTGGAGGACGTCTCTTCTATGCCTACATGTATGTGTTTCAGTTAAAGGAACCCTTGCTACAACCACGGCATAGTGAGAGCGTTCCTGACAGGAAAAGAAAAATAAATAGTCCAGAAGCAATTTCAGCGCTCTTTCTACCCAATATCTATAATTATAAAGTTTTTGTTTACAGCTGATAAAATAGAGAGACTCTTCAGTGGGCTGCCTCAAATTATTATCATGTTTTCTACCCAACATAGTGCATGCAACGTACTGTGTAAGCAACAGTTCGCAGTCTTCTATGGCACGCACACCTGAAACGCTTAGGGCCGTTTGAAACTTCTCTCACGTGTGAGCGCTATTTGATACCGGCCATCTTCTGGAATTCGCAACACGGTCAAAGTTTCAGTATTATTATGCTCGACGAACCCTCTTGTACGCGTCATCTCGCTGCCGTCTAAATCGCCCAGACCACTTGCACTGCGTTATGCGTAATAGATTAGACGCAACGGAGTTTACCTGACAAGCTGCAGTCCGTTATTTTTGATGCCGCGATCCTTGGGATTATCACAATATAAACGACCTCATTAGAAGAGATTAAGTGCCTTCGCCCTCTTCACATTGCGCTGTGCCAATTAATCAGAACACTATTACTCACTCCTAGTCTTGGTATATTGCAAACCGCGTACTTAAACCGACTGAGTAGCTCAGAGCAGCTTTATAAGGTGTCTTTAAACAATTCTTAGCCAAAGGTGCCACATTCATTAATTATGCAAAGATATGTGTCTCAGATTAATTGCATTCAAGGAAGCACAAAGTCCATAACGTCGTTCTCAGTTGTCGGTGTGAGTTTTAAATGATGGATGCTACGGTCCGACAAAGATAACTTACCCGAGACACCATTTTAGGTAGAAGTGGGATGCAATAATTTTTGGTCATCTTCCAAGCCTTAGAATATACAAGAAAAAAATGTGTACAGTGGTATAGACAAAAAATAAGAAGCTCACGCGCACTTGCGCCCATTAAATGCAAAGTAATTTGGTTTGAATAAACAGGACAACGCACATAAAAAATGAAAGAAACGACCAAAGCACGGGCTTCCTCGAATTTTGTGTCGTTCTTGCGTCGTAAAATTTATACAGACTGTAATTTATTCTTTTTCATCTGTTGCAGTGAGCATGTGAAAATAACTAGCCTAATAGCTATTTCTACAGAACTGCTCTTGCGTACATTTTACGCACGCATCATGCCTGATAAACACGGAATCGAGTGCACACAGGATGGCTAGGAACTTCCAGCAAAAGCTCACTCGAATTGGTGTAGGTAAAAAAAATATTCACTTGGACCTTCTTTTTCTCGAGAATTTGATCTAAATCCGTTTGTCTAATCCTTTCATAAATCTAAAAAGAGGTGCAAAGGTGCGGAGAAATAGTTTTCTTTATAACGAGATAAAATAACGTTTCTGGGCGTCCGTTATGGAATCTACTGAGATTACCCTCATGTACTGGTCCGCCTGTTAGGGGAGATGTTGGGTCATTATGATGTTATGTGAGCTGCTATATGCATGTCCAAGTACCAACTCTGAAGGCTGCAGAGAGTTTGGACCCTCACTCTTTATAACCTATTAAAACAATCTGCCATTATGGATGCTATCGTCTATTGCTAATAATCACTGCTAACGATCTCCAACGTCTCGAAAATGACCTTCGCTTAGTTGAAAAGTGGTGCGAACTCTGGGAGATCAAAATTGATGTTTCAACGTGTTCATGTATACGCGTACGTCGTAGGTAATCAGACTGGGAATAGGTCTGCAGTTCAAGCTCAACGAACCTATCCGACTCTGACCATATAGCGGTACCT
Organism: Hyalomma asiaticum; assembly: GCA_013339685.2. NCBI lineage: Eukaryota > Metazoa > Arthropoda > Arachnida > Ixodida > Ixodidae > Hyalomma > Hyalomma asiaticum. The sequence goes on from CM023486.1 coordinate 41,500,190, forward strand.
TGGCCTATTAATTAGTGATGATCTAACGTGGTGGGAACGTACCACACCGCTAATGGCTAATGCTTCTAAGAAGCTCGGTTACATTAGAAGAAACATACGTGTCCCATTTGCACTCTAACAAATGCCATACGTAAGCTTCGTTTGCACGAAGATTCTATACGCGTCCTGTGTTAAAAGCTGTCACCCGACCCACTTAATTAACCTGCTATAATCTACTCAGCATTGAGCTGCAAGGTTATGGCATCTATCTACAATGACCTCTCAAAATCCCTTGTCTCACGGGGCCTGTAGACCTGCTGAATCTATGTGACGCAAGCTATATCGAGAATATTTCTTTCAAAACCTACGATATCGTTTTCCTAAATTTCAAGTTCCCCTATTAAATCATCGTACCCTCCATTCACGTTGCTTGCATAACCCCAGTAGTCTTCAGCGACTCCTTGTTAGAAACACTACATTTAGCAAAGTATTTATGCTCGTCATCCAGCAAGGGAATAAATTACTCGATAGTCGCGCAGCGTTATTCGAATAAATTTAGCCACCTATTGACACATCAAGATCACTCTATAGCATACTACGATTCCATCAACGGAGCTTAATTTATTTTGCATTTGTGTTTTTACATACTGAGTGATTAGTTTTTGTATGCTTGCACTGCACTTGTCTGACCATTTGTTTTGATTGTTTTCTCATGGCAAGGTTTCACTCCTTGTCTCCCTGCCATCTGTGATGTCCCAGGAGGGGTCCCCTACCCTCGAGTGCAAAAGAAAATGATGATAATGAAAGTGACGATGACCATGATGATGATGCTCAAGATGATATGCGCGATGCCAATATCACATTAGCTTCGTTGGAGGCTAAATATCGAGAACCGTGCACCGTGCGGTATCTGCGTACATTGAAGAACCACACGTGGCGAAAATTTCCGAAGCCCCCTCCCGACTACAGCGTCTCCCATAATCATATCGTGAGTTTGGTGCGTAAAACCACAAAGTTATAATTATTAGCATTACATCAACGTCATAATAGGTTCTGAGTGATATTGTGATTAAGTGTGTTGCGTAGCGACAAATGCACGGCTTCCAGATGAGTGAATGCACTTGTGCGCACCAAATAATCCGGCCTTATGCATTTGCGAAGAAAGAGAACGGGAAAATTTAAAGAAACTAAGCAAAATTAAAATTAACCATGCGTCAATGCTTCCTAAAAATTAGATCTCAACGAAGTAACTGAAGTTGTTTTAATCTCGACGATGTTCGCATTAATACTGATGACTGAAAATCCAGCGATAACCACATTGGAATGGCTTCTAGTATCCGTGCCGACACCTAGGGGCCGCTACACGAATAAAACGAAGTTGGCCGCCGATTAAGGGTGAGGGCTTAAGGAGGGCTTGAGGGATTTAGGGTATCACACTTACACTTCTGTATTGTGCAGTTACCTATTGCAGGCTTTATAAGCACACTGCCTGATCAAGCTACACAAAGCAAAGAACACACACACACACACACACATATATATATATATATATATATATATATATATATATATATACTCTGCCCAGTTAGTAAGAGGTTACTGATGGGTCTAGTGCACCAATTTGAGGCGAAAACGAAAGACAAACTGGCCTCTTGTTAAGGATGTTTTTGGATGAGTAAACTCCTGCCTTTGAAAACAACACTTCACAGAAATTTACAATTTATTTCGTTAGTTTCAACATTCTCGGACACGTCGCGCCTGTGCAACGGTCGTAACGTACAAATGTCTAGCGAAGTGGCGTGAGCAGCATAGCAGAAGACTGCGAAAACGCCTGCGAGGCGTACGAATTTATTCAAAGATGGAAGTCTTCTGTTTTGACATGGCAATAATGAAGCCTAGTATTTCATATATAAAAAAATAGAAAACAAGCCAGTTGCACGTCATGAGAGCAGCAGGAACAGCGAAACTTTTGTATTGCTAATCATGACGTAACTGACAAGGTTGAGAAGCTCTGTCCGCACGGATACGCGTATCGAACTCGTAACTTCGAACTATGTGGCACTTTTATTTTGAACACCCAAGTTCTAGGGCTTTTAGTACATTTTCACTTGATCTAATATGTTTTAAACTTGTATAATATTGTTTATATGCCATGTTCCATCTGCACAGCCTCTTATAGGAAATTTGAAGATATACTGCGATATTGTCAAGATAAAAATAAAGAATATTATCTGGGATGCACCCTCGGAGCGCGCATTTGGATTTGTTTTAAAGCAATTGCGCGAGTTGACTGGCACACCAAATATTCACTCATAGACGCCTATTGTCACCTCAGCCGACCAACGACGCAAGCTCCGAGTGAAATCGCAGACTATACATGTTTCAATAGAGCCCATTTGTAACGAAGGGTTATTTCATTGTCCATCTTTTCTGCGACGTCTTATATCAAAACAACTCGCACGTAATGTACTGTGTGACGAAGCCGATTGTCCGCTTCGATGCGTAAATATTTTCTTAGACAATGAAAGTTTTACATTTAGTCAATCATTCGCTGCTACTCAAGTGAATATTCCTGTGACCTGAAGTTACAACATTTGTGTAAAACATAGTGTACTTGGGACACGAATTCACTCATTGCAAGTCAATCAATGATGCACAGACCTTGCCAAAACTAAAAAAAAATGTAGTGTTCTAAAGATGAATGGAAAGGTATCTATAAATAATGCGAGACATTATTACGCATGATGAACGCACAGAAATTTAATAGAAATTTGATAATACATTTCAAACTTGTGGCACTTAAGGAGCCACTAGCAAGATTGTGGTAGAGTGTCTCGGAAACACTGCTTTCCTTGAAAGACACTTTTTAAGATGTTTCCCCCGAAAGATTACGGCCACTGCAGTGACGATTCGCGCACCACTGCGGCATCTCTGGGTTGCTCTAGGAGGCTAATGACTATTAGCCTTTTCCAGCACACGACACTGCTTCGCTGGCCATAGGCTTTAAGAGGCCACTTAAAACAACGACAATTTCGCAAGAATTGGTGCTATAACTTATGTGTTCCAGGAGCACTGTATATGCATTTTTACTCTCTCTTCGCGTTGAATTATTCCATTTTGAGCATTTTCTGCCGCAATCCTGATGCAAACTATGGCATCCCCATTAGCCTAGGTGGTAACGTGAATGTGCCACCGCGCAAAGTCACGGTGGTCTAGTGGATATGGCACTCGGCTTATAGCCTGAGGGACGCAGCGTCGAATCCCGGTCACGACGGCTGCATCTCGATGGAGGCGAAATGTTTAAGCTCGTGTACTGTTCGATGTCAGCGCATGTTAATAGCTCCATTTTGTCGGAAATCCCAAAGCCTTCCGCTGCGACGTCTGTTATAATGATATCCTGGTCTTGAGACGTAAATCCCCAGCAGTCCATTAAAATAAAGAACGTGCTATTGAACCTAGATAAAAGAAAACAAAAAAAAAACTCCTGAACGTGAACTTGTGAAGTAATTTCTAGAACGATTCTCCTTATGCATATCTAGGCATCCGTTATATTTCTAAGTGCCTAAGTAGTGGCATTGTTCCATATTCCTTGAAGAAGTCCAGATAGCAAAAGTGTCAATAAAACAATTTTAAAGTCTTTTACAAACAAGCAAGGACCTACACAGCACATTTTGTTATATATATTGCGGCGCACCACGAAGAAGAGTTTTGCAATAAAAATATCCATGCGCCATGTTGACGCCCCTTTTTTGCTGATCCCGAACATATACATTACTTCTGTAGTAATGCGCTCAAAAATACTCGGTTATCTCTACTGGATGTTGTCTGCTGTTTCAGAAAACACTAAATTAGTGGTGTTAGAACCACTAATTCGCGAAATATTAGAATATGCTTCATCCGTTTGGAATCCGTGTAAGTAGTGGAAGTGTACTTTTCCTTATTGGGTACAGAAAGAGGCTACACTCCTTGTTTACCACCACTTCCAACGAGTATTTTCAGCGACATATGCTCGTTTTGCATGAAACAGCCACCTTCTTTTCAGACATCACCGCATAGAATTTATAGAGATTTACTATTTGTCTAAGAACTAACTTTATCCTTTTTCGAACTTCTTTCTTCTAATCACTGCCTGCTAGATATCACCTAGAGATTGTGATGTCCCTAAGAGTCTATGCATACACATGATAAATCTTTCGAACACAGCCTTTTCCCTTCTATGACAAAGCGTCAGAAGTTCTTATTCAACTTGGTTACCAATTTCCGCATTCTTAAGAGGCAGTACTCATGCTTAGTTACTTCATAAAGTTCTCTATGATTTCGATGTTCCTGTGTCTGCGTAGCACATTTGCTTTATATACATGTACTCACCCTCTTCCTATAGGTTATACGGGCTGCAATATGTGCAGATAAATTAAATAAGACATTTAATACATGGCGTCTTATTCAACGTACCGTGACGAAGCAGTAAATACGCGTTTCCTAACGACACCGTAACGTTTCCTGGTAAACGTATGAAGAGAAACGTTTGTCAAAATCTGACAAAACAAGTGACAAAATGAGAAACTGCAACCTCACCCGTATATATCCGAGGCTTGCGACCAGAATGATTTCGCGAGAGCCGTTACATAGATTGCAGGAAGCAGTAATCAGGAAGCAGCAGTTGTGTGAGCCCGACGCTCTGTTTTGCCTTGAGAATGCGACGGGGCGTTCTTGAAGAGGGCTTGACACCTTCTCTGTTGTAGCTGTGTGGGCTGCTTTCTGCTCTTTCTCGGGCTGTCACATATTTACTGCTGCTTTCAACGATGACATACATTTATTATAGGTGTAAAAGGCATTGGTCTTATATAAATCCTTCATGTTCTTGTAGCGCCTTGCCTTTGGTCTGATGTCAAAAACCACTTACACCAACGTGTCTGACTGGGACTCATTCCAGGTAGCAACACAACCCGTGACCTGTAGCGACTGAGAACCCATGACTAACTATAGGCTACTTTCCCGCTGTCAACTTTAGTGAAGATATAAACACATGTTATGAGCGATACATGAAAGTAACAATGATTCATGGAAAATGCAGGCCATTCGCTGCTTAACAATGCGGCAATACGTACTGGTAGCACGCCAGTGAAAAGGCAGACCCGAATTCTATCTACCACGGCTCACTGTTATGTAATATATTGCCGCCTGCAATATACGAAAATCTGAAATCATATAGAAATCTAACCATCTGTAGCTCCAGATTAGGCAATGCAATCTTCACCTGAAGACGGAGCAAGTATCAGTATCAAGAATGAACAAGTCCGGCTAACGTATTGGGAACACCCAGGTGATTCATTCTGGACTCATGGGCACACTTGTGAATGTTGCCAAAGATGTGCAGCTACGAGTCGTGCTCAAAGGCACGCTGCTCAAATACTTCCCTTTAGTTTCCGATTGCGCTTAACGTGCCTCAGAGAAAATAAAGAATACACATTTCGGATCCCCGCCTTCGTCACCAAATGATCTGCAGCTCTTCACCTGTCGAAAGAACCGGGGAACGCAAAGCTTGGAGCCAGCGTGCCTGACCTAGCACTCTTCCCTCGTTGACTCCTGCGTGCAATCGGTAGGTCTTCATAACCATGACTGCCCCGCCACGGTGGTCTAGTGGCTATGGTACTCGGCTGCTGATCCGAGGGTCGAATCCCGGCCGCGGCGGCTGCATTTCGATGGAGGCGAAATGTCGAGGCCCGTGTACTGTGCGATGTCAGTGCACGTTAAAGAACCCCAGGTGGTCGAAATTTCCGGAGCCTTCCACTGCGGCGTTTCTCATAATCAGAGCTGGTTTTGGGACGTTAAACCCCACAAAAACAATTTATAACCATGATTTCCAGTCTCATCAAGTGCACGAAAACTGGAGGGACAAGACGCATACTTTTGGAATTTAAAATAGCAACGCGATAGCCTATTTCACCCTTCGTATCGTGTTCTCACTCTTTTGCCAAGCTCTTGAGCTACAGCTGCGTAGGCTTCGTGGCAGAACGTTCCTTTAATTCACACACTACACCCGTCTTGCGTGGCCTCGGTCAGGGTCGGGTGCGAGTTGACTTAGATGACCCATCAATACGCACTGATGAGGAAGGCTAGCCCCGCTACGGTGGTCTAATGGCTATGGTACTCGACTGATGAGCCGAGGGTCCCGGACAGAATCCCGGTCAGCAACTGCTGCATTTCGATGGAGGCAAAATGCTGAGGCCCGTCTGGTGTGTGACGTAAGCGCGCGTTAAAGAAATCCGCGTGGTCAAAATTTCCGCAGCCCTCCACTACGACGTCCCTCATAATCATAGTGTGGCTTTTAGCACGTAAAAACCCCAGAAGCGATGAATGAGGAAGGCTCCGCAGTGCGCCCGGCGCGAGAATGTGGTACTGAATCGCTTACACGAGTGTGAATAGCGAGCGAGCGCTGCTGTGCACTTTGCCCTAGCGCTGATGTCATAGCTCCTTCTGTCGGCATCTGCGAGCAGTGAATTTCCTAAATAATTGCTGAATGCTAGTGGCTGTGGACAAAAACTGCCGAGAGTGGTGCAGAACTTTCTTGCTGTGAGATAGGACCGCTTGTATCGCGGTATAGATTGCGACAGACTATTGCAAAGACCATGAAAGCAGTGAGTGACGAAAACAAGGTTGTTGAACTTATGCCGATTTCTTCCGATAAATAAAACACAACCTGCTCACATCGTACACATATGTTCCAACGTTTTATAAAATTTGCGCTCTGGTTTACAAACTGCACGCCAAACCGAGTTGAATGTCAGCTTTTTATCAAGCTCTTTTCGTCCGATTTAGCCATCGCGAAATTATTGCTACTGTCAAGAAATAGCAAGTACGCTGAACCTAATTGAAGTGCTAATTTATCAACGTCCCGATTATTGATCAGCAGGGGAGACTCAAGCGTGAGAATAAAGTTTTCTGGACAAAGGTCGTCGTAAAGCTTGATCGATGACCTCCAGATTCTGCAAAAACAAAGAGATTATTTTGAGGAATTTAGCTCTGCTATATTGCAAGTCCAGGAAGATATTGATGAGTTGATTGTGGAGTTGCTTCCTTAACCAGTGTTTTTCGCACCTCCTCGAGGTTCTCTTTCCTCACAGGCCTTTTTATTTTTCTTAAAACCACCGAGTTTGGTTGAAGGCGTCTATCTAACACTAGAGCGAGTTGACGCACTCGCTCGCTCTTCATCCTTACTATATCTTTCAGAAAAGGTCATTTCCAGGTCTTATTTCTTGTGCACCGAGACAGGAGTTAAGTAATTATATGCAGATGAAAGCGTCAATTCTTACTGGCTCTATACGCCTTACAAGATCTACTTCCTGCTGATTGAAAGGCTTCTGCTTATGTGCTGCGTAATGCATGTTCGTAGTTTCGCTATAGACAAGATTTACACAAATATTTTCAGTCTTATTACGCACAATCAGTAATTTATTGTTTTTTCGTAAATTTCTAGAATATGCATACGCCACTAACCGATTATACCCGAGAAGCCCACTGAGGCATTAATACAACTCATGAAACCCGCTGGATAAAGGAAGATTAAACCAGCGGTATAAGCAGATCTCAGGAGGTCAGACACAAAGCTAGTGCTACCGTCACATGACATCACTTTCTTGTAAATATGAGAGCGTTGCTACTAAGACACAGCGAAATGAAGAAACGGCTGAACATTGTTTGTAAAGTATGTAATAGGAGTGTCACACAAAAGCTTCATTCGATATACTCAACTGCAAATTTGCGTATTACAAGTGAAAATAGCTGTGCTGTGTCTATGATGTTTCGTACCAAACGCGCGCTAAGCGAAGTGTAAGCGAGATTAATTGATTGATTTTTGAGGCCTTACATCCTGAAACCAGCTGTGATTATGACAGACGCCATAGTGGAGAGCACCGGGAAACTTGACGACCTAGAGTGCTCTAACGTGCCCTGACGTCGCACGGTGCGCGGGCCTCAACATTCGTTTCCATCGAAACTGGAAGTGAGATAAGGAAGTTCTATGCTAGTAAGTTCCTCCAGAAGATAGCTCCCTCCTCACACTGGTGTACATTCGTGGCATTCTGGGTCATGGTGATGCATATCGAACCCAAGGCACATGCAAACGTAGACGCTAACGGCTGTGCAACGAAATATCCTGCAGATACTATGCACTGCGGGAATCACTGTCTTGCAAAGCAGTCACCGTGGAGATTGCCTATCGGAAATCGTGTGGCATTCAGTGAAGTGTTGAGAGTAGGATGAAGGTCTTTGTGCAAAGTACATGTGTAGGAGAATGCTCAGCGGGGGCTAACCAGGAAACTCGACCGCACCGTGGCGACTACGGTAGCTCAAGTTAGGACGTAACATTGGCACTTGCGTTAGTGTATAGCACAGACATCCGTTTCATCAAACAGATATGCATACAACGGTGCGCCGATGCGCATATCATGAGTGTGGTTAGCTGAACTATTCATACAGAATTGAGCAATGTTGGAAAAAGGAATGCCGAGCGCTAGTAGAATACATGAACCGCTTGTAACAACATTCACACAGCGCTTAACCCACCTTGACGCTACACAATAACCATAATCACACCGGCTGGTGCATGGGGCTTATTACTACATTTATTGTGTGAGGGAGCCCCCCGTAGCCTAGCGGTAGCTTGCTGGCTTAACACCTCGGGGGCCCCGGTTCTATACCCGTCCACCGCTTCGCTTGGTAGGTTGGCTTCAGATGTTCCAGTGTGTTTGTGTGTATCTGTGTATTTTATTTCAATTTCGTGTTAACACAATCTGTATTCCTTTGTTATCTTTAAGTGCCTTCTAATGACCCGTATGACGCCTCAAATCCAAACTGTCGCAAATACCCGAATACCAAGGACACGGCATTACGGGGATGAGCCACACGTGATTGCGGTATGGTTAATCGTGACGAATATATCATATCAGTAGTGTAAAGAGCAATCGCTCAAGTTGGTTAGGCATTCACGCCCTACCATACAAATCTTGGTGAATATCGGGCAAACGAGACGACCAGGAGACCACCCAGACGTAGGCGGCTAGATAAATATATATACGGTCAAAGGAATGTTTCGCATTGAAAAATAATGCCAAGGGATGCAAGCTTTGGTTGCATGGACTTCACAGCCACGCTGCGTGCGCGTGCCTTCGGCTGTATACGTATCACCTTCCCCTATCAAACAGCTGTGGAATGTCAGCGCATCTTCTAGTTCTTTTAGTTCGCTACCGCTCTCACCGCCATTGAATACGGATGCGCTCACTCGCACATCTGTTGGCGTTAGGGCTGGCTAAGATATCTATAGATTTTTCCTCTCACTTTACTCCAAGTGCCAGCTAAATTAATGCAAGCGCTGCATAAATAATCTGAGTACCAAACTATTTATTATGTGCGCCAAATACTGAATCCATGCGCTAACATCTTGAATCCAAACGCCAGCGCAAATAGGCAGTGTGCCAGTACGACCGTGTTTAATCTAATTGCCAGCAGCTTTAATCCAAGTGCCAGAAAATTTAATCCATACGTAAGGAACGGCAAGGTGGGCATGAAATTGGCACTACTGTTCAAACAGATTTGTCCTAATATGAAATGTTATATAACTGGAAAGTAACCACCGATGACATTAACACTTATAGCAATCACTGATCTTATTTATGGGATGAATTACTATTATAAGTCGGTTTGCGCCGTGCTCTGTGTGACCTGCGACTCGCAGGACGGTAGATATTGGCTATTCCCCTACGTATCGGACGAGTTACGACAATCTTCAAAAATGTGTCGTATGTCACATTTCATTCTTTAAAGTTTAAAATTTATCATGTGAGGAAAAGTTGCGCGGAATGCATGCTGGAAATGTCCTCACTTAGCAATGGCTGTCTTCACAAACCACCTCGTTTGGTGAGTGAGAGTGGTCATCATGGGTTTATAAAGAATTTTAATTTGCGGGATGTGTGTGTGTGTGTGTGTGTGTGTGTGTGTGTGTGTGTGTGTGTGTGTGCGGTGGGGGAGGGGGGTAGGCACGTGTTACCCAAGGTGTCATGTCATAAGAACGCGATGGTCGAAGCTATTGGTTGGATGGACAAATTTTCTTTCTATTGCATTGAACGAAGCTAAATATAGAAACAGGAAACGTAAAGACATTCAGCGGGTCACTTGCTCCTTTAAATTAGAATCCAAGAAAAAGCAAAAACTCTGATGGTACTACGCAAAATAATATCAGTGTATTCAAGTATCCGAATATTTGGATAACACAATACAAACAACCCAATAAGGGATCACTCCGGTTATCCGGTTTTCATATTCGAAAATCAGTAAGTTCAATTGGATGACTGGTTTAGCACCTAAACCGGCGTAATGTTGCTACAGTAGTCTGAGGCATACGGCTTTTCTCTTTCTGAAGACAGCTGCGGTTATACTCTGAAAGCCTGAAAGGAGTATTCGCAACGATATTATGACGGCTTAAAATGTGACTGAATGCATGGTTGTCATTCCGAAGAAGCGTAGAAGAAAATAGGTGGTTCCACCATTGGCCAATTCCGTCGGTATTTCCCTAGAGGCGTCCACAATCTATTTGCTCGTAGCAGGTATTCTTTTTATAGCTACTTTCTGGTAGCTCGTGTGTTCCCTCTCATAATGGATGCCCGCTGCCTAACACACCCGGATCTACACAATCATAAAACACGCAATGAAGCGACCATGCTGATCGAAAATAGTGTCCGGTTCTACACGGAACGAGCTCATCACATAAAACAGTCTCGTCATGTTTTCCGCAAGGATCTATTTTGGGGCCTCTTGTTTTCTTGATATTTATGAATGATATAGGGGACCAAGTATCAAGCCGTCTCACATTGTATGCCGATGACTGTTGTGTTTACCATGAAATTAAGGCTTTGATCGACAGTGCGCAATTACAAAGTACCTTGACACAATATTACTTTGGTGCAATACATGGGATATAACGCTGAATTTTTCGAAATCTAAGATTGTCGAGTTTTCTGCAAAATATCACTCTTTAGATACAACATACTCTCTTGATGGCGATAGTCTCTCAATTGTACCCAGCTACAAGTATTGAGGTGTTTCGTATCAAAATGACCTTTTCCTGGACTGATCATGTCGATTACATAGCAGCGAAGGCTACACCCTCAACTTCCTAAAGCAATACTTTAAGAAAGGTCCTCGTAAGTTAAAGGAGAGTCTTTACTTCTCAAATGCGCGCATTATGTTAGAACACGCATGCTCCGCTCGGAAACCCAGAAGAGACATGTATTGCCGAACTAGAGCGCATCCAAAAGCATGCAGCACGGTTTGTCTCATCAAACTATGACTTAAGTAAAATATCCTGTCATAAGAGAATCTAGGATGGCTACTATTGCAGGAAAGACGGAAACACCTGCGCCTAAAACTATTCCACAAAATCATAATAGGTGCGACAGGCTTAAGCAAGGAAGCATACATGCTGGATCCTACCGACAGATCTGCCCGTGTAGATCATTCCCTGGAGGTAAGAGAATATAGTTGTCGGATCAACATTGAAGCATTCTCTTTTTTTGCTAGAACAGTCCATGATTGCAATAGTGTCCCGAAGGAGTTTGTCTTGTCACTGGCTTCCTTTGATGGTGCCCTTGCAGAAATCATAAGTAATTAAATAGCTATTACGCGGCATACGTGTAACATTCGAACCTTGTGTAACGTTTGTGTAACATATTTCAGATGTTCATGTTGAGAATGTTAACTCGCATCCTTGCATGATGTTTGGTGCTTTTCATGTTGCACTAGTCTACCTGTATCATTTGTCCCCACCCCTCTACAATAAAGCTCATTTCGCTGCTCTAGGGAACTGAATTAAAAATAAATAAAAGCATAAATAAACATTGGCAACTTCTTCAATCACTCTATTTTATAACTATTAAGGTCGCCCAAGAGGGCCAATACCAAAAACTAGATATTAGCCCCTCTTACTGGGCCAACAATGGCAACCACATATGCAATGATTGTTGAAGTTAATGACCAACAATAAAACAATACATTAAAATTAACTAAAACTTTAGGCTGTAGACGACATGTTCTCGAGGTAGAGAACATCCGTTGTGCCACAGAAGAGAACGCGAGGCTTGTAGAAAACACAATGAAAAAATCATGGGTGCTAAGATATCCGCCTTGTCCCTGTAAATAAGAAGGCGATAACACGCGGGGAAACTACGAGTAGTGTCGACAAGGTATGCGGTGAAGCAATACGAGAAGGAATGCAGGGGAGGTGAGTTGCGACTGGACAGGAAGGCTGCAGACTTCCTGTCCAGTCGCAACCCCCCTCCCCCCCCCCCCCCCCCAGAAAACAGGAAAAAAAAATCATTGAGAAGCTCTAGTCAGAGCACGTATCATTAGGTTATACGCGAAGTACCAAAGCCTACTTCGACGTAGAAGCGCCGTGAACTGCTGTGAAGTAACGAAAATGCTCCGGAAGTGGAGAAGCCTGAGTTATGCAGTAGAATCCTCTCCACCCTAAATTTAGGATATTTTTTACGTTGTCTTCAGGGAAACCATAAAGTGCGCACGCGTGGTACATTCGTCATGGTACAAAAAGAACAGAGATTAAGGACACATAGTACAAGGGAAACTGAAATGCACGGCGAGAAGTTTTATTGCGCACTAACGCATTTATTACTCTCACAAGGGGAGTACAGATGAAAAGAAAATGAGGGCACAAACGGCGGTACAAAACAAAGGGAAAGCTAAAAATAATTCTGTTTGTCACTGCGCATGCTTATTTACAACCCCAATAAAAATGACCGTCCAGAAACACGAATAAAATAGCAAAGAAAAATATCCACGATAGAGGAAGTTTATACGTTTGAAAATCGAGTAATGCGCAAGGGCAATGCGTAGTCCTCGCATAAGGCCATGTTATGTTAGTATATGAGGTAGTGTTTTCGCCTATATTATTCGTGAGCTCACAAGGTTCCTTACTGAGCTGCAGCTATAACCGTAGAGTGAGCGATTTATGTTTAATAAAGCGATGTCTTCTTGCCGCTATGTTCTTACACGAGGTGTTGCTACGGCTGTTTTCAAATTTTATAGACTTGTCGGAAATTGTTAGCCCCCTTTAGAAGCCAACCTTCCTTCTATAATGTCGTTTTGCTTGTTCTCTGATATATAACCAGAATGCGTAGGAGGCGCTTTCACACATTGTAGCATCGGTGAAAAAGTAAAGGGATCGCTACTTATTCGAATGGAGCAGCTCCAGGCCGACAAGGCTGCGCTACTTTGCCGCTCCTTGCGCTAAGGTTGAGAGTATCGCGAGGGACGCTAAACTTTGTCCGCTCGCTAAACTTAACCCATGTTGCGTTGCCCGCCCAGCTGCCTAAGGCGTAGTCCTTTTACGTCTTTTCTCCGATAGAACAATTAGCCCGTAAGCACATTCTGAGAATTCCAACAACACTGTCCTTAGCCTAATATTGTAGGAACAGTTCTTGTGACGGCGTTCATATGCTGAACCAGTATTGGAAGCGCGACGACAGGATAGCATTATGGCGAACACTAAATGATTAAAATTTATGGCGGACATCGTATACGCTGCGCAAATACAATTGGGACAACTTGAGATCAAAATTAGTGTACATTCAACGCATTCTGGGTAGCGGTGTCGTACGAAACAGTCAGCAAGGAAATTGCCTATGACGGATACATAGGCATACAGCCAAGTGTTACGAGCAGAATCGAGGTACGTGCAAAGCGCGTGAGTACCCAGTAATGCCTATGCTTAACGTCACTGATCAGGAACATCGACAGCAGCGGGACTACAGTTTGGTCTGTCATGGTACGACGTAATATTGGCTCTCACGGTAGTCCAAAGCACATGCGCCTTTTTGTCAAACGAAAAAAAAAAAGAATGGACGCTTAGGATTCGCGTTTAAGAGCGCAGCGCCATAGCGTTATCATGCCGCGTTTGAATAGCCTTTCTGTTATCTTGCAGTGCCTTTGAGCTCCATAAGTGCGTAGGTGTTATGACACATCATTCATTCATTAGTGCACACTTGGCCTCCGTCTTCCGTGGCCTTCCTCCCGGTCGGGTACAAGTTGACTTGGATGCCCCATCAGCGTTCACCGATGAGGAAGGCTCCGCAGTGCGCCCGGCACCAGAACACGGTACCGAGTCCATCACACCATTGTGAGGAGCAACCAAGTGCTGACTTCAACCGCTTTCTGTCGACGTCCGCGAGGAGAGGAACTTTTACACTCGTATTCAAATGCCACGCGCACAGGTGCCGCGTCGGCGCCTTGTCCATAAAGATGCAGGAAGTGTTCGAGTTTCGTCGTAATATAAGCAAATTTCCTCGCAGCGGAATTACAGTAAGAGCTATCATGTCAACAGATGTTAGTGAAGTCGCAGTTTACGATTGTTTTGACGGTTTTTCTATGGGGAAATGTATCATCTACACTGAAGTCCCTGCGCTATGGTGGAGAGCATGCGTGGTGTGCTCCTTATTGCTGCCGCGGTAGCAGAAGCTCAAGAGGATTATATCCGCCGACTGGGGATTTTCTGCGGTACTTGCTCCTTGACACTCTCGCGTAAAAATGCACTATGCTGTGCGTTGTTGTGCTATCATAAACGTCGCTCGGGGAAGTATTTCCCCTACGAATTACGCTTCCTTGAAGTACTCCTTCAACGAACCATGCACCTCACGCGGAGGCAGCGCACCGTTTGAGGAGCAGAACACTTTAGACCTCGTTAGATGTTCCGGGTTCGATCTTCTCAGGCGCGTCATTTCATATGTTAATTTAGTTGGTACCTGATGGGCGTAAGCTGTATAATACTTAAACACGTACCTCTAATGCATGCCCGCATACCGCGATCAGGGCACTACGAGGTACACGTGATTAGAGTGTCGTTAACCAACCGTGACATACACAACGAGGACGTTATACACTCTTAGCACGGTAACCTATAGTTTATTTTTTAGCTACGCAAAAATGTGAAAATATGCTCCTTTACTAAAGGTTAAAGCCCTTTAACCTTTAGTAAAGGAGCATATTTTCACATTTTTCTGCACCTATAAAAGAAACTAAAGGTTACCGTGCTAAGAATGTATCAGTGATGTGAAATTCATGGTCGTTATGCATTCATACCCTACGTTATAAATGTTGTGGTATACCCGGGGAGAGCACCGAGGTATTGACAGACAGACAGACAGACAGACAGACAGACAGACAGATACTTCGTAAATTACGAAATGAAAGATTTACCACAGCCTGGTGTAGTCTGCCCAAATTGTAGAAAATGTATCTTTCTAACACGACCGAATAGAAAGTTCGTCGTCTGAGGCTCGAGTTCTCACAGTTTTGTTACATATTTTTCTCCGATGACTTAAACGATACCTGGAGCTTGGTCTAGCGCACACTTTCTTAGCAGGAAAATACAGTAAACAACAGCAATCATGTCTGTTATAAAGAAGCAAGCTTTAACTGATTTCCAGTGGCTTTCACCACATAATAAAGGGAAAAAGGCACGTGAAAGGATGCACTGCCTAGCTTCAGATCCATGTGTAGGGGACATAGGCTCTAAATAATTTTGACTCTTGCATCACGCTTCACAAAAAATCTGAAAAATCACCAAATTTAACTATATTCTTCAAAACTATACAATGTTGTTGGGGATGCTGAGTGTCTCCCCACAGGGAGATGCAAGGTCAGAGGGATGTGCAGTGTAGAATATAGAACATATCTGACGACCCGCGCCAACTCTGGAGGAGTGGCCAAAAGCCAGATAGTTAGAAATTGAGAACGAGGAGGGGGGCGGGGGGGGGGAAGTAGTTTCAGAAAAGCTCCCCGGGATTTTCTGAAACCGGTTTTGGTCGGCAGCTTACTGCCAAGAAACAAACAGGTAACTCATTTCCTTGTATGAACTTCGCGCTCACTTGGTTGGTAAGTGGAACTTGCCCACTACGGGGGATTGGCCGTGAAGCCGGCGGATAAGAAATTATTCGAATTAAAACAAAGGAAAGGAGGGAGATCGTTGGCTTAAAAGAAACCAAATTTGAAGAATAGAAATGGAAAAATCATGGGTGCTAAGATATCCGCCTTGTCCCTGTAAATAGGAAGGCGATAACACGCGTGGAAACTACGAGTAGTGTCGACAAGGTATGCGGTAAAGGAATACGACAAGGAATGCTGGGGAGGTGAGTTGCGACTGGACAGGAAGGCTGCAGACTTCCTGTCCAGTCGCAACGCCCACAGGAAACAGGAAAAAAAAAACTCATTGCAGAAGCTCTAGTCAGAGCACGTATCGCTAGGTTATACGCGAAGTACCAAAGCCTACTTCGACGTAGAAGCGCAGTGAACTGCTGTGAAGTAACGAAAATGCTCCGGAAGTGGGGAAGCCTCAGTTATGCAGTATAATCCTCTCCACCAAAAATTTAGGATATTTTTTTTTACGTTGTCTTCAGGAAAAGCTAAAGTGCGCGAGCGTTGTACATTCGTCATAGTGCAAAAAGCATAGAGATTAAGGACACATAGTACAAGGGAAACTGAAATGCACGGCGAAAACTTTTTTATTGCGCACTAACGCATTTATTACTCTGACAAGGGGAGTACAGATGAAAAGAAAATGAGGGCACAAACGGCGGTACAAAAGAAAGGGAAAGCTAAAAATTATTCTGTTTGTCACTACACATGCTTATTTACAACCCCAATAAAAGTGACCGTCCAGAAACACGAATAAAATAGCAAAGAAAAATATCCACGATAGAGGAAGTTTATACGTTTGAAAATCGAGTGATGCGCAAGGGCAATGCGTAGTCGTCGCATAAGGCCATGTTAAGTTAGTATATGAGGTTGTATTTTCGCCTATATTATTCGTGAGCTCACAAGGTTCCTTACTGAGCTGCAGCTATAACCGTAGAGTGAGCGATTTATGTTTAATAAAGCGATGTCTTCTTGCCGCTATGTTCTTACACGAGGTGTTGCTACGGCTGTTTTCAAATTTTGTAGGAGACTTGTCGGAAATTGTTAGCCCCCTTTGGAAGCCAACCTTCCTTCTATAATGTAGTTTCACATGTTCTCTGAAATATAAACCGAATGCGTAGTTTCAGAAAAGCTCCCCGGGATTATCTGAAACCGGTTTCGTCGGCAGCTTCCTGCCAAGAAACAAACAGGTAACTCATTTCCTTGTATGAACTTCGCGCTCGCTTGGTTGGTAAGTGGAACTTGCCCACTACGGGGGATTGGCCGTGAAGCCGGCGGATAAGATAAGAAATTATTCGAATTAAAACAAAGGAAACGAGGCAGATCGTTGGCTTAAAAGAAACAAAATTTGAAGAATAACAAATGTTCGGTATAAAAATGAACTATAATAAAATAAATTGGAATAGCTAGTGGGAAAGTTTCGAAGTACCAGATTTTCATTGGAGTAATGATAAAGAATTAATTATTCTTGTTTCACCGAGGAAACCGCATATGGCTAAGCAGATGTTCCTGTTGCTGTAGCATAGTGAGGACGCCGCAAGTGAAAGTATTTTGAGAATTGAGAGGAATTTCAAGATTTCTAAATAAAATTTCGACGGTGCTTTTTGCTCTGACTAATATAACACAGGCCGGTAATTAAAATGATCAATGATTTCAGGTTTTGGCAATCACAACATAGAGGAGATGGCACTAGACCAGACCTGTGTAAATAAAACTTTCGTGGTGGGATACGACAACGAAATTTTATATTAACTACTTCAAATTTACGAGTGCGACACCACTTCTCTCAAAAAAAAAAAGAAAAGAAAGGTGCTCATATTCTTCAACAGCTCTTTCCATTCTCAAGAAATATTGAAGGAATATTTAACCTATCTAGACATTGAAACAAAGGCAGTATTAGGCACAACGTACATTACTGGACTATCTATGAACCACTGCGCGAGCTTATCAGCCATCTCGTTTAGAAACATGCGACGATGGCCTGGCACCCATACCTATCGCACTGTACGACGTGTGGAGGGATTAATGATGTGAATGTGTTTAGAACAGAAGACCCGAAAGGAGAAACTGCATGAATCGAGTGATGCACATACCGAAAGCGAATCAGTCACTATAACAACTACCGTATTCTTTACAGGAAGTTTTCTAAAAGCTAAGAGAATGGCCATGAGCTCTGCTTCGAACATGGGAGTATAATCCCGGAGCAGGCAGACCACGTGAAAAACAAGTACGCCGTCTTCTACCGCCTTGTTATCGATTTTAGCCTATATCCCACCACTGCGTTGAGCCCCTCGAACTGTCACATAGCAATGTGATAGCATCAATAAAAAAGTGCAGACTCGTTTAGATCACTTAGCCCGTGTGCCCAATAAATTAGGCACACGGGCATAACTGCTTTTTGTTGTTTATAAAATGATCAGCAATAGCCATAACCACTATACGACCGAAGCGCGCTATTTACAACAGTGTGGACCACACTTGGAGAAGGAAGGTTCGCCCAACCTCCAGAAAGACCTTCATAAAAGTACCGTAGTGAAGATACTTTATGCCGCTCCCTATTCGGAATGTATACGTTGTCATACTCGAAAGATGTACGTGCGTAGGTCGTTAAAAACGATGGAGAACAGGGAATGTCACTGGAGCCAACGTTTGGATGAGCGGACCTGTCTTAGGACATACGTCATCTTATGAGGAAGGGGCGTCGAGTCTGAGCTACGGTAGAAAAAAGCCAAAGCCTTTCAATGGGTTCTGTTGTCTGGAAACGCCGATAAAGCACTCACCACGTTCTCGCTTTTTCTGTCACGCCTTCTCCGTTTTCAAGACCTCCGTCTTTTGTCAACAGAAAGGACATGTGGAAGATACGTTCTGCGGAAACCTGCAACGTGGAGTGACGTTTATGAAAGGAAAAATTAGCATGCACTCGTTTGTACACAGAGCTACAAGAAATTCACACGGATTTCTCAGAAATAAAGGCCTCTTTGACGTTTGACGCTCTTGAGAAACCAATATGGATTTTCTTGTAGCTTTGTGCGACAAACGGGTGTGTGCTCATTCTCTTTTTCATAAAGGACATCCGCTATGCTTTTTGGAAAAGGACGATCGTTAGCACACACGCATTGGCATAAGAAGCCGGCAGACGCCACCGAGCTCATTTCCTGCCAACCTACCGAAGTCCTAAAGGTCAGTATTGAGCCTTCATATCCAAACAACGTGTGAAGGCCGAAAGGCAGCCATATTCTACCATCGGTTCTCATCTCTGGTTAGTGTCACACACCTAACCAGGCACTTCTAACGTTTTGTGCTTTCTATTCCATGTCCTGCTGCGTATGCTCGTCTGCTGTACACGATCTTCCACAAGCATATCAATGCTTGCAAAAAGAAGACAGCTGTCTCGTCTACATCTTGCGCGCGAGGTTATAGTCAAGCGCAAAGGCGGCATCGGGTTAACCAGCGCGGTGACTCCATACCTGACTAGAAAGGTCACAAGAGTGTGTCCCGGCGGTGCATTGCAGTCGCGCACTTGAAAACTCAATTTCTCAGAGAGGCGCCGCAGAGCAAATATTCTTAGGTGCGGCTAGTACCAGCGCGTCTTTCGTCGCCTGCAGGCTCAACGTGCGTCGATCTTGTTGAGGAGATGTACACTTTCCAGTCGGTGTTGGAACTGACAAATGAAAAAAAGAAAGATATGGCGTGGTGACGGCGTACATTTTTTGATGAACTGTCGTTCGTAGCTTTTATGGCCGATGCGTAATGAGGTGGGCGGCTAGTAACGTACCTAACCCGTCTTGGAAGCTTGAACCGAGTCATGTTACTTGACAGTTCCAAAAAGACGTTTAATAAGTGGCACCACTGATCATTGCTAGGTATGAACGTCGTGGTCTTAATTCAGAGACACTTGCCACAAGAGGCTGACCTTTTAAGGAAATGTGCGAGGCCACTACAACAGGTTCTAAATCACGCGATATCGCAATGAGCAACATCGAGAAGATTGCCTGGCTGCACGAAAGCCCGGTTATTTCTAAACATAGGCATTGAAGTTACAATTACATGGTCCTCCTTATCCAGATGTCGACGCAGCCTATAGGACTTGAGTTGAATGAGAAGTTATCTACAGTGTGCCTCGCGTCGAAATAGTATGGGATTTACGATGGTAAGAAGATCCTCAAAATAGGAGGTGACGCCACCAAGACTGGCCCTAATTAAGGATATACTGAGCAGCCGCTGAAAATATATACGTGGACTTATGAATTGCAACCGCCTCTCTGGTACTACGGGAGCGCTTAACAATAAAGGAGAGGAGACCACGCAGTACTAGTACTGTCAATGTGCGTAAGTCAACGTACGCCAGCACAGAATACCTGGATAATTTAAGCACATGCTGCCGTGCGGAGAGGCAACTGTAATCAAATAATTAGGCGCGCTGTCGGAGCCACGTAGTACTTAGGGGAATGGCCTGACGTGCGTTGGATAATATTGGCACTCACGGATATGGTCACAGTGTGGTTTAGACATTGCGTAATGTTCCGAAACGACCATGTTTATTTAATATGATGGTGATCATGATGATTCTCGTTCCGGTTAAGGAAACTATGTTATTCTCTGCAGCCCATGTCAGGAGCACTTAAAGCGTCCTTGGGGTTACGGGAAAGGGACTGTGTAAAGGTCGTCAGAAAAAGACGGAAATTACGGTAGTCCGATATGGTCGAGTATGCGCGGGAGAAGACGCACAGCCACGTGGTGGACATGCGGGGCAGGAGGCGACCATTGTTGGGATCCATTGTACAGCTGGGAACAGGCTCGCTGGTAACTGGGAACCCGTTTGGCAGCCCCAGGGAAACGTGTAGTTCAGACAGCCTGTCGAGGAATGTCTGTAGTCACCAGCTGGTTAGGCTGGGGTTTGGCGCCATCACACCCCATGGAGCGTCTTTGGTAAAAGCACATGTGAGCAAGGGGCAGAGTGGAGGCCAAGCTTATTAAATGCGAAGCATTTCTTAGCGAACTTCGGCGAGTTTGACAGTATCTATCTATCTATCTATCTATCTATCTATCTATCTATCTATCTATCTATCTATCTATCTATCTATCTATCTATCTAGCCGCCTACGATTTTGTGCTGTCCTGGCCGTTTCGCTAATCGGATGTTTACGAAAATTGGTATGCCACATCATGCCTACATGACGAACATAAACGACAGGTCATAACATGAAAATCATGATATGCATGTCATGAGCGGCATGATTTACATGCCACGGTCTTAGTGCTCTCCTGGCCGTTTTGCTAATGGGATGTATGCGAAAATTGGTATGGCACAAAATGACTGCATGGCGAACATAAATGACAGGTCATAACATGAAAATCATGATATGCATGTCACGAATGACATGATTTACATGCGACGGTCTTGGTGCTCTCCTGGCCGTTTCGTTAATGGGATGTATACGAAAATTGGTATGCCACGACATGACTGCATGGCGAACATGACTGACAGGTCACAACATGAAAATCATGATATGCATGTCATGGGCGACATGATTTACATGCCACGCGTTTCGTTAACGGGATGTATACGAAAATTGGCATGCCACAAGATGACTGCATCACGAACGTAAATTACAGGTCATAACATGAAAATCATGACATGCATGTCATGAGCGACATGATTTACATGCCACGGTCTTGATGCTCTCTTGGCCGTTTCGCTAGTGGGATGTGTAGGAAAATTGGTATGCAACAATATGACTGCATGACGAACATAAATGACAGGTCATAACATGAAAAGCATAACATGCATGTCATGGGCGGCATGATTTACATGCCAGGCATTTCGTTAATGGGACGTATACCAAAATTGCTATGGCACAACACGACAGCATGACGAACGTAAACGACAGGTCATAACATTATAATCATGGCACGCGTGTCATGACCGGCATGATTTACATGCCATGGTCCTGGCGCTATACTGCCGTTTCGTTAATGGGATGTATGGGCTCCGTCTACTGACCAGAGGGCGCTACGTAGCTCTGGTCGGACGGCTCAGTCGCGCACGGTGGAAACCGAGGCGACAGCGACGCGCGCGTTTCTTCGCTGCTTTCCGGGCGTGCTGCGAACCACACGAACGCTCGCGGTGTCGCCCTTTGGAATTGTTTGCCGCAGGGTTCTAGCGCGCGTCTCAAGGGAAATAAAACGAAAGAAGGTGGGACGGGCGGTCGGTGCTGCTATAGAGTTGGAGACGCGCATCGCGTTCGCGTATTTCCCTGTCACAGTCTGCCCAATTTTGCTGCTTCTCTCCGCCAGGCAGTTCATTCTGGCGCTGATGTCGCATATGGAAAACTCGACTGCACGGAGCCTATACGAAAAGTGGTTTGGCACAACATGACTGCATGACGATCATAAATTACAGGTCATAACATGAAAATCGTGACATGCATGTCATTAGCGGCATGATCTACATGCCACTCGTTTCCTTAAAGGGATGTATACCAAAAAAAAAGAAAGCATTTCCCCGAGGGTGAACATGGTTAAGTGCGAATGCACGGGGTGATGCTATGAGGGCGAGTAAAGTTATGATTAAAGTGTAATTAATGAATTTAATGTGTTGTCATGATGCATTGTACACACACACACATTTATACACGAAGTATTATTTATTTAGACCTCGCAATTTCGTAGATGCATAAATGCACACATCGCCGAGCACGTCACACACACACACACACTCTACACACGTCACTACACATCGGCACCTATTCGTGTTATCGTTGTAGCTCACGGTTAGTACCAGCGCTTTGTGATCCGAGAAATGTACGGTGAGCGGATCCGGCAAGACGGCGCGGACCGTACAGTTCCTACTGAACGCCAAGTCTATGAAGCCACCGTTGATCGTGGTCGGAAACTCCTACCGCGATGGATCCAACCTGCGATGGATCCATACTGCGAAAGACTTCACCGACCGCGGAGCTGAGCGAGAAGAGAGCGAGCGGCAGCCGGCGGACGTTTATATACGGACTGACGCGCCGGCGCCACACACACAGCTGCACAGCGACGCCAGCTGCACAGCGCGCCGTGACTTCACGCCGCGGAGAGCGGTGCGCCCGCGCAAACCGCGGTGAGGAGGCGGAGCGCGCGCAGTCACGTGGGGTGTGACGTCGCTGCGCCGTTGCTACAGACGCTCCTCTCCGCTCCTCGCGCCGTTGCTATGGGACGGCGGATTCAGGGTCGCTTATAAAGTGCATTCGCACTTAATTGCTATGGCACAACACGACTGCATGACGAACGGGAATGACAAGTCATAACGTTAGAATCATGACATGCGTGTATGAGTGGCATGGTTTACATGCCACAGTCTTGGTGCTCTTGTGGCCGTTTCGTTAACTTCATATGCACCAAACTCGGTATAGCGAGACAACAATGCAAATCCATTTTACGTTCCTGATGCGTGCTTCGCATTTCCTTGATTCCCACTGCACGTGGGATCTGCCAATTTTTCTTAACGGGTTGTCTTTTGTTGCCAGTGTTAATAGTGGTGCCTGTGGGTTTCCATGTTCATTCCTTTCGGTGTGCTAGTTGCTATGCGGGGTTTGTTTGTTTGGTGCCCGTATGTTACTAGGGGTTTGGCACCGTCTTAGACATGCGGGGTTCTGTTTGTGTGAAAGATTGTGATATGCTGTCAGGGTTTCAGGGGCGGAGCAAGCGGTGTTAATAAGGTGGCCCCTCATCCCTGGCAGAGGTGTGGTTGGAAGCGGAGGTTGGAAGGCTCAAGGTGGCCAGAAGGTCGGAAGCTAGCCAGAAGGTTGGTGAGGACAGAGTGGATAGTGCCAGAGAGGACATCTAGCACGAGTCCGTGTGGTGGCTATGGTCGCAGGACCAGTTCTATGCACTGGGCGGCTCTGCCGAATTGAAGCGACCGTTCCCCCCCACTAAACCCTACCAACCTATGGTTCCAAGGTCCCACCAACCGAGGCTACTGTCTGTCGAGTCGCATGTACCCAGAGTTCTTCAATCATACCAGTTACCAAACTCCCCATAGGCCCCATGTATCAAAATCCGGACACGCCAAGTGCCAAAACGGCGGAGGTTAGCAGATTGTCGCGCCATCTGTCGACACAGAAACCGACTAATAAATGGCAGGTTAGTGTGTTTTGTGTTACGGAGAACAGAAAGCTCCGCCGCGTCAATGAAGCGAACCTTATGCAAACGATGTTGCGCACACAGAACATCCGTCAATTTCACCGTGGTTCTGGCGGCACTGGCGTCTTCTGCAGAGCAAGGAAAATCACTGACCTTGTGCTGTCACTGCTGCTTCTGCACGAACACTGAGGTGACTGAGGGTTCACGAAGCGTTTTGTCCGTGCTAACTGCTCTCACGAAAGAAGCAGGGAATCGTCTGTTCGGCTGCCGAGGCCGCTGGTGAAAGAACAAGAAAGCTATTAGAACAGCGGATGATTTTCGGTGAATAATTATTCTTTATTTTTCGTCTTTAAATGTGGATGTATCGTTAGGAATCCAGCACAAAGCGCGCACCTGTGGAATTCAGTTCACATGACTACAGCATCGATGTCTCAACGCAGCAGCAGAAGGCCTTTAATGCAGAGCGTGTCGTCTGCAAGCGAAAAAGCGTATGGTGCAAGTCGACGATCCAAGTGCAGGCGAATTGCAATGTAAGGTGTCTCTATCTCTCGCTCCTTTTTTTGCCCGTCTTTAGCCGCGTGATAAGAGAGCGATTAGCAACTCTTACGGTGCTCCAACGTTTGTGGCCGCCATTTTCATGCAATAAACATGGCCTCCGAGATCCAGTGAGTATAGCGTTTTCAGTTACGGCTCCCAGATGGGGCGACAGTCTGCTAACCTCCGCCGATTTGGCCGTCGGCTTGTCCAGATTTCGGAACGTAGTTTGGCAACTGGTATGATTGAAGAACTCTGGCATGTACCGTCTTGTATATAAAGTCAAGTTGTGTGTGTGTGAGAAAAAGGCTGGTCTCCTTCAAGTAGAGACAACACAACCGATGACGGACAGGCAGTAAGGGAGACTTCCATCCATCCTTCTTCACAGCAGCAACGTCAGCTGCAACGTGCACTGCAGCAACGTCACAGCAGCAACGTGCACTGACAACACACAGTGCACGTGTCTCTGACCTTTCGTCTCCATCGAAAATGCTAATGCCGCGGCAGGGATCGAACCCCCATATGTTGTTTCAGTTGCATCAGTTACAGCGTCTTGAACCACTGCCCCGTTGACAGTGAGCGCATCAAGCATACGCTTGCACCGTTGATGTCTCTGGAAGCTTTTAGATCAATCCTCGCGAACTATTAGTTTCTGGCTTTCTTTTGCAGGCTCGATCCTGCCTGGCTTTTTTAAAAATAAGGCTTGCGCAAAGAAAAGCACGGAAAATTTTTCAGAATGGGAGTTTGAGCATCAATAAAATATTCCCCTCTTCAACAAAAATCCAAGCAATAAAGCGGGAGACATTGCGTTAGGCAAACAGGCATGTATTTGTGAATTTCCGTCCACGCCTTTGCTCTCTATCAGATAGATTGTCTATACTGGTTGCTGATATTGAATTGACTATATGCACTAATCGACTCTTTGTCACTCGTACGTTTCAGTAATTAGAAATACGGCTGCAGAAGCTTTTATCTTTTATCTTGTACGTCAAATCATACAAAAAATTATTGAAATAAACCATCGCTTCCTGAGCATTAGTGGTAGCTTATCGCCCTGAATATGCTTCTTAATGTGCAAGTTGCTCGAAAGGTAAGGCTTGTGAAACGTTCTGCCTTAATTTTATACGTTGTTCTACAGGAAGTTAAGCGCGTTTCACCGTTATAAGAAACGATACACACACAGGGCAGCTTGCCATTATTCTCGCCTGCTTGGTCCGTACTTAGACGCAAGTACTGCTTTGCGCTAGCCATGAGTGTCGTAGGATGAAAGAAGATACAGATGATGGAAGTATACCACGACGGCGAGGTTGACAACACTGTGCAGTGGTTGCAAAATAATTGATGCGGGACCGCGACAGATTGGGAAAAAGTGCGTAAGCAAGTGTCATCTGATCGCTCCACATGATGCGCGCTCGCAAAACCACGGGAACAGGAATAATGTTCCACGGCTTAGAATACGGGCCGCCGAATACTGAATCATTAACCTCACTGGATGTGTAGACTGGGCAGGAGCCTTGTTGTTCACGGTCAGCATGCGGTATCAATAGGACAGTCTGCCTGTGAAGGGATTTGAACGTTGCCAGTGACGGTCCACGTAGATCGGGCAGGTGCAACGTGATCCATTTGCAGGGCGAGCTTCAACATTCGCTGAGCGTCTTTCACCAATACCGAGCTATGTGGCTCTGCGTGCAATCGCAGGGAAAGATTTCATGACGCTACGCATCACTTCCCCAATAATTACAACACGAGAGCTCGCAATTAGTTTATAGGTCCCTCTGTGGCGCTGCAAAAACGCCAAAAGTGGGCCCCGCCACGGTGGTCTAGTGGTTATGGCATTCGGCTGCAGATCCGAAGGTCGCAGGATCGAATCCCGGCCGCGGCGGCTGCATTTCGATGGAGGCGAAATTTTGAGGCCCGTGTGCTGTGCGATGTCAGTGCACGTTAAAGAACCCCAGGTGGTCGAAATTTCCGGAGACCTCCACTACGGAGTCTCTGATAATCAGAGCTGGTTTTGGGACGTTAAACCCCCCCAAAACAACAACAGCCAAAAGTGGTTAAAAGACCGAGTCAGAGCTAAGTTTTTTAAAAAAAAGCAAATGTATTCTAAATGAATAGGCAGGTCCACAAACGTGCGCAAATACGACTCTTGGCAACACAAATAAACGCATATGGTTTACAACTTAGCACGGAACCAACTAGCACCAAACCTGCAAGCTCATGGTATAAAAGAGATGAAAACACAGTAGAGTCCTACTGACCAGTGCCACTTCGAAGCGTTCCTTCCAAATGAGGCTTGCTCGTCGAAAGAAGAAATTGAACAAGGAGCGTCGTTCAACTTCGTTCTTCTTTCACTCTGTCCTATTGACAACTCACTGAGGATCGACTGCTGCTACTCGCTGTTGTTTGATATCTCCTCAAATAGGCTTGGGCCAGTCTTCTAGAAGAATCGGCGCGGATTACCTGATGTCAGCATATCAAAGCTGAGGGAAAGCTCTCAACTCGTCGCTTCTCTCCCGCCGGTTGCCATATGCTGGAAGTAGATTGGAAGTCTTTAGTGAGGTTCGGTAACAGAGAAAACTACGTTTGCTGCAAATGAAACGCAATATCTCCGACTGCTCTCCCATGTCAGACGGCTCATACTAGGCAGTTCAAAAATATGCAAAAATAAACGTGCCACGTTCCCCAATAATACCATATGAGGGAAAGAAAGAAATACACGTAAAGGTCGTGACTGCATTGTTCCACTTACATTGTTCCTTATCCATGACTAACTGGATGGTTTTATTTTAGTACCTGCGCCTACCTCCCCCCCCCTCACCCACCCCCTCGCCCGCTACTTGCTACACCACAAACGCTAGCGATGCTTTGCAATTGAGTAGACCATTCAATTAACATATGCGTTAAGCAGTGGTACTCGCCATAATAGCTGGGCGGCTTCATTGTTACAATGTAAATCTCGAAGCGGCAGGCTCCATTTTAGAGCAGGGCTGCCGCTATTCACTTGATGCGGAACGCGTGAATACCCATGTGCTTAGATTGAATGCTCGTAGATGACCCCACGTCGAACACGTGCCCTTCACAACAACGTGTCTGATATTGAAATTGTGGTTGTGGCACGTAAGCACCTTCAAGTCATGTTGTCATTCACAGCTGGCCCACTATGCCTGTTACGAAAACACCGCTCCTCCCTTACACAAAATTTACCGATTAAGTAGTACGTATTATACCGCGCTGCAACCCAAAGAGTTGTACGCAAGTCTAAAGCTTTATATATTACCTAATCATGCGCAAGATGTGTGCCTATAGCTAGAATAAAGCGTAACGCTTAGTCGGAAATTTTTGAATATACCTAACTTTACCAACAGTTAGCCACTCCGCTACTTCTTCAAGTGATCTTGCTTAATGTCAGCCTGCTTATTTAGCCAGACACAGGGTTTATTTTGTATTAGTACAGCATCTCTAGGCTCGCTGTAGGCCGCATTGTGCAAAAATATGCGCTCAAATTACCTGTTTTCAGTATTCCACTTCCGTATTATTTCCCTCACCCTTGATGACACAAGCACCCATCGCAAGTTTCGGGCCAAGTGCAGATTTCAGCTTTTACCCAAGACGTTCCAGGTCACATCAACGCAGGCGACGAAAGAAGAGCGATCACTGAAAAACGCTAGCTTCATCTGGCTCAGAAAACGTTCCATTTTATCACTAGCCTTCATGGCAAAGCCAAATGCCTCGAAGCGAAACTGCAAACGACACACACACAAATTCACGAAACGAAACTGCGCGAGACAGACGGTCGTTCGAGCACAATATATTTTAGACGTCCTGCGCAAGCGCTACCAGCTTGGTAAATCTCTCTGGCGGAGAATATGCGAAATGGGATAAGCTGCTTTCGTTTTATGTATAGTATTGGCTCACAGTACTGCGAAACAAATGATGTAATGTAAAAGTAATTTCCTCCCCGTCCTCGGGTCAGGCCCGATAGTTCTCACTTTATTTATAGGAATCATTCAAGATTCCCGCTACAGCTGAAGTTTCTTCGTCCTTGCCCGGCGCCCGCACGCGCACTACTTGCGTAAGATATATACGCACTCTGCGCTGTACAAGAAAGAGTAATCTATCTAAGGCGGATCGCAACTGCACCACCGAAGATTACTCCCGATCTTCTTTCGTACGGTAAGCTCACAACGTTTGATGGAAGCATAAATGCTTCGGAACGGAGGACCGGAACGCGTGAGTACAGGCGGCTACCATCAATCACCGGCTCAATCAGGCCTCTTTACTGTAGTGACTGAATCAAGCTTGCACAATATCGCCGATAGCTTCTTGTATCACGAGCACGCTCTAGGTAAAGCTGCAACTATGTATATGAACATCAAACATTCCCCTTATTCATCTCATGTATTCAGTGCAAGCAGCGTTCTAGCTTCTAAACTTTCGCGCCATGGAGCTGTGTGTCTCGTTCGTGAAAAGAGCAGAGGCCTCGTCAGAGGCTTCGTTGCTTAACTCACTTTATGCAACGTAATTTCTCATAATTTATTCTTGAACATGTGTCCGACTGCCATCCCTTAGTTCAGTTGGATTTAATCGCACACGGCTACTGTGGCAATTCTGCGCCAAACAATCGGTAGTAGTAATGATATATAATGGTATGATTAATGACTGTGTGGGCGCAAGCTGTCTGCAAAGGGTCTAAAAAAGACACGTAGTAGATTTGCGTACA
Source organism: Hyalomma asiaticum (assembly GCA_013339685.2). Lineage (NCBI taxonomy): Eukaryota > Metazoa > Arthropoda > Arachnida > Ixodida > Ixodidae > Hyalomma > Hyalomma asiaticum. Next base: position 41,529,531 of record CM023486.1, read on the forward strand.
ATATATGTGGCATGGTGGAGCGGTGTGCAGTGAGCGCGGAAAAGATGAAGTGGAATGCGTGGGAGAAGCGAAGAAGGGCGAATAAAATGGCGCACGACACCCGTCTTAATAAGCTTATGTATTTTGTGTGTTAGTTCCCAGGAGGAACACTACATGAAACTATGATAATGACGTGCAAAGTATGTTGGGAATATAAAACGACAGGGTGACAAAGTGCCACTAGTAAGTAAACCATAAATTGCACTACAGCAAACTATCGGAACAGCGGTAGCTAAGGACATCCTGCTCGCAGACTAGAAATCTACGGCGCGATAGAAATAAAATAAGCAATTTTTCAATGGTTGTTCTTCCTTCCTTCGCGTCAATGGGCGAGAAAAATTATGAACACAGCCACTTCACTGTACGTAATCGAAAGCACGCTGTCGTCTTAGTCTGTCTCAGAAGTTCCGTGCAGCACTGTGGAAGCTACAGCCCACTTCGGCCAATCCGGAGGGCGAACACATGTTAAACGTGTCTTTCCACGGCTTGTCATCTGCCAATGGCGGGCGCTGCGGTGGCAGCTGCAGCCCTGAAAGGAGGAAGATGAAGTGGGGTGTGCGTGTCCGAGCAATGATATTTCGTCTCGCTTCGGAAGAATTCTGTGCTCGATGGCCTCGTAGCCTTCGCTGTGCTGCACGGAACTCCTGAAACAGCCTATAGGTATGAGGTAGCGAACACAATACTACTGAAACAATATTTGAGAATGGAGTGTCTCTGTGACTCCTTTCCATGTCTGTTGTCCGCTTGTGTGGTGTTCATTATACAACTATTACACAGATGCAAGGAATTTCTTCCTAATAATCCAGTCCATCGTAATTACTTGTATCGATTCTGATCAGGGCTTAAAGCGACACCTTCGTCAAAAACGAAAAGTGCCTAAATGCACGAAGAAAAACTGCACACGCACACACCTACCAACATGAAGTAGTAAAACTGCGCAAAGTACACAGAAGTAAATAGGAAACATCCTGGCAAATATCAGAGGTTCTCCAGGCTGACTCCACTCATAAAAACACTGTGGAAGCATGTGAGTAATAAACGCGACGCCGAAAGGCGCATAACGAAGCGACAGAGCAAACAAGTGTGACCACTATGTATGTCTGCGCCATTACCCGCAACTCTTGCGTCAACAAGCATTGCAACCGCGGCCTCGTGGCCAGTGAGCTTCTGGACAACAGGTCCTTACGGCTACAGCGACCGTCGCTCACTCCCTGCGATGCTCTCTGAGTGTTTATATGATAGGCGAACCAAGTAAGAAGTCCCTGATGTTGCCATAGCCGCGACGACCACCGCACCGACCGTGGCACATAGCGTGAAGCAGTAGCTACATTTGCTCCTTTGTTGCTTTTCTCCTCGAACGATCGCGCAAACATAGCCGAACACATAGAACCCAAAAGGATACGCACATTCACAAGTAACGTGGCTGGAACGTTGGTATGGAAGAGATGGAACAAAAAGCGAGTAAGCAAAGCTATTATGGTCCCCGCTCCTATTGATATACGAGCCGGTACTGCCACCAGGAGATACACCGTCAGTTTTGGCTTTCCCTTTCGTCTTTGCCGATAACAATGGTGCCGGGTAGAAGAACATAACATTCTATGAGGGAGAGACAAAAGAAAACGCAAGAAATAAAGGGGTGATGGGACAGAGAAGGCAGGGTAAAGGAGACGGGAACTGAGATTTACGAGATGGACAGATGGCAGCCTTGACAAGATGATGGAGGAGCCTGTGGAAAATGTGGTAAAGGTGGCAATTCTCTGGTGTCAATTTTCTTTGTTTATTTCACCACCCCGTTGGAGATTTATTCTGCCTGATGCGAAACACCGCTTTCGCCCTGTCACTGTTATATTTATTACAACCGTGTTGGCGCTCTGCCTTTTTTTTTTGGTCCTTCCGTGCTTATCAGCACCTTTGCTTCTGAGCTGCTACGGGACAATATAATGATCATAATGGAACAGCATCTTGTCTTTCATCGTTTCAGACTGCCAATACCACATGGACTACTGCCTTTTTCACCAAGGCATTGAAATCAGCGCCGAGTTCGGGATTTGTACAATAACCATTTGTTTAATGCCGAGGTACGTATGATTAGATTTCTTCATGCACCTTCCTTGCTTGTAATGCAAACAGCACTCACAGTTCTATGGCTGTTCTCAAGTAGAAGCGTTCTTAAACTTTCAATATCGTACTGAGGGTCTTAGTAGCTGAATTATGTGCCATCGACGAATTAGCATTTATACGACGTGGCAAGTAAGCTGATTTGGTTTGGAGCTCCTACGCTCAAGAATGCTTACATTCTCAGCCCCTGCAGCCATATTTAGTTGGCGGCTAAATACAAACTCGTCCGTGTAGCTACAATTCGACGTTAAAGAGGGGTACGCGGCAACCGTGACCTGAAGTGCAGGACTCTGGCATGCCCAATAGCCATATCAATCGTCATGTCCGGAAAATGCTAAAATTTAAGCCTGTCACGTACAGACAGATCTGAGACATTTTTGGCATACTGATATGTTCCACTCCCCTCAAACGCAAATGCTTATCAGATCATGAAACCCAAAATCTTACATGGATAAGTACATTGCTACCACCTTTCATGGGCATTTAAATCACTCATGCGTGATGAATGATCGATACTCTCTGAGTGACCTATACTCTTTACTCTGCAAGTTGATGAGAAAATTTTCAATTATTGACAATAATTTTTCTATTTCGCCATGAGGATTCATGGTTTTCTGTAGGGCGTGAAAATAGAGGTTTCTACTTGTCAGTTACATCATTAAGATGCACGCCGCTTAATGTGGGGCTTCGGAGTAAATTTTAAGAGCGAAAGCTGTTGAGCGAACCGTTCTTTATCCTGGAACGAAAACTTTCATCATCATTAATTCAGAGTGCGGGGGCACTTTTATGCAGTGCCTAATGTGCGCCATTAATTCGCACGCACGCTTCTTCCTCCCCTTGCGCACGTGACCTCAGCCCATTATTACACTGGCAGAACTCCAGCTGGCAGGGGCAAGCACAACAAAAACAAGAAAGACACTGTGCGTGGATCTGTTCGGGTGCACAGTACCTTCGCACCTCGAGAGCATGCGTCTCTCATAGCGCAAAGATAAGCCCAAACGCATAATATGCTTAACCGGTACAACATAATTAGCATAAACAACTTAACTGAACGAAGTTACCTAATTGACATGTACCCGACAAAGACGGTCTACTGTGCCGCCTGCCCATACACCTCCTCCGACCACGCCATTTCCAGCGGTAGCCAATCAGAGAGTGCCGCGCCACCTACTTGGTGCCGCAATTCCGCCACCTCCTATTCGCCTCCTGTTGTAGACATTCAGAGAGTCCCGCGCCACCTGCTCAGTTTCGCGCAGCAAGAGACCTGCTTGTTACCCCATCGCACCATCATCACTTGAGACTGCGGTTACAAAGGTGGCGTAGAGCTCGCGCCTAACCATACGCAGCCATGGGTCTCGCGAAGCTAAATAGCACTGCCGGGGAGGAAGCCAAGCTCAAGCTCGTTAGAGGCAAATTCTGCCTAGATGAAGCCAAGTTCACGCTCGTTACAGCCAAGTTCTTCCTAAATAAACGTAAGTTCAACATCGTTACAGCAATAAAGGAGCACGACACTGATAATCTTCGCTGTGTACCAACTTTGAGCGGTTTAGTGTCTGGTTACCTGGGGCACTAACGTCCACCGAAATCCAAGTATGCGAAAATCTCTTTTTTTTTTACTTTCGCCCCATCAAAATGCGCGGCAGGGGCGCGGTGAGGTGCACGGACTCATCACGAGCCAAAACTACATGAGGAGACTTTTCCATTATCGGCAGCTGTTTCTTACCTGGGTAACCAACCTCCAGGTGCCATGATTGTATCGATTGGGATCTTTGATATTTTTAAAGGCTGTTACTGACAGCGAATTCCCGATCAGCAAGGCGCCTTTTCTGCACACTATCGGCGTGCACGAAGTCCAAGAAGGTAGGAAAGATATATCGACATGCGGCCTTTGCCGGAAGCCTTGGTATACTTCGCTGACATGTTAAGGTAGGTCACCACCTCCGAGATAAAGTTTTATAGTTTTAGTCCCAAAGTCGCAATCATATATTTGGCTTGTAAAGACTAGGTATTGTGAAAGTTTCCAATCTTCAAATTGTGAAACAGTCAATAAGAAAATTTATATAATTTATGGGACAAAATATGCCTGCTGTGCAAGGAGTCATAACTGCACAACAATTGGTACGATTCAAACACGACCTGGTGGGGTACTTGGTGAGGACAGTAACCTTTGCATCTAACCAATATAGTCATCACATCTTTAACCTGAGCTGCGATGTTATTAAAATACTGATAAAATTAATATCCGACATGCCTGTTCTTCGACATGCCATAATAACAATCTAGCGGCTACTTTTACTCATTCTGCTTCAATGCACAGTTCCGTATATAAAGAAAAAGCACACAAAATTTCATTGCAGACTATTTATTATAAGGGGAGTTGCTGCTGTTCACGTAACTGTAGGATACTAAAAATCATGCTTTGAGAAAACTAGCTTTAAATATTTGAACTGTATCCCCGTAATAAAAACACTCTCAGTGGCTAAAATTCTCCAGGCTCAAGTCTTCATCCTTCTTAGGAAGCGGCGCAATCTCCTCTTGACTAAACTGAGGCACGCATTTTTTTTCTTGCCTGTTTTGCGTCCCCATCTGACTCGCTCGCGGCCTTCCTCACATAGCGCCAATCACTACTCAGGCACGCCGTCGTCGCGCAGTGGTCAGGTTCGATGCCTACTTGCTTCAAAATGTCCTGTATGACCTTGTTTAAGGATAGTGAAGAGGTGGGCTGGTTGGTTCATGATCAAATTCGACGAAAAGGCAGCAATGCAGGACACGGACAAGGTAAATGAGGAAACTACATGTTCGGACGCGAGGTGAGACAAGGAAAAGTGAGGCGATGCCGTATTTCTAAAAAAGACGTCCCACAGGTTGAAAAGAGTGTCCCAGAAGTTCGGTGTGGATCTGGCGTTTTCAGCCCCCCGAAAACTTTCTGGTCTTTGCGCCCGCATCTCAGGCGGGGGGTTCAAATCTGCCTCCAAAATTCATCATCATCAGCCTGTCTACGCCCACTGCAAGGCAAAGGCCTCTCCCATGGATCTCCAGTTATCCCTGTCCTGTGCTAACTGGGCCCAATTTATCCCCGCAAACTTCCTGATCTCATCTGCCCACCTAACTTTCTGCCGCCCCCTGCTACGCTTGCCTTCTCTAGGAATCCACTCTGTTACCCTTAATGACCAACGGTTGTCTTGCCTTCGCATTACATGGCCCGCCCAGGCCCATTTCTTCTTCTTCATTTCTATTAGTATGTCCCTAATCCACACAGCTCTCTTCTTGTCCCTGAAGGTTACACCTACCATTTTCCGTTCCATAGCTCGCTGCGTCGTCCTCAGTTTAAGCTGAACCCTGTTAGTTAGCCTCCAAGTTTCTGCCCCGTAGGCGAGTACCGGTAATATGCAGCTGTTATACACTTTCCTCTTCAGAGAAAATGGTAAGCTACCACTCATTATCTGAGAATACTTGCCGAATGCACTCCATCCCATTCTAATCCTCCTAATCACCTCAGCCTCATGATTCGGATCAGGGGTCACTACCTGGCCTAAGTAGACATATTCACTTACTACTTCCAGTGCCTCGCCAGCTATCCGAAATCGCTGTACTCGCCCAAGGCTATTGAAGATTAGTTTTCTGTATATTAATTTTCAGGCCCACTGTTATACTTTGCCTGTTAAGGTCATCAATCATGCTTTGTAATTCATCTCCCGTATTACTTAGCAAGGCAATGTCATCAGCAAATCGGAGGTTACTCAGGTATTCCCCATTAACCCTTACACCCACCTGTTCCCAATCCAGCGTTCTAAATACTTCTTGTAAACATTCTGTGAATAATATTGGAGAGATTGTGTCACCTTGTCTTACGCCCTTCCTTATAGGTATCTTGCTGCTCTCCCTATGGAGGACTATGGTGGCTGTGGAGCCGTTGTAGATGTCTTCCAGTAGTCTTACGTAGTGCTCGTCTACGACCTGATTCCGCAATGCCTCCATAACTGCTGAGGTGTCGACCGGGTCAAATGCGTTCTCGTAATCTGTGAAGGCTATATTGAAACGGGCACAGGGATACGCTTGTAATGTAATACCTGTAATGTAATGAACCCCTAATGTAATGTAATGAACCGCTGTAATGTAATGAACCCCTATGTGTAATATATAGGGGTTCATTATACTCCGCGCATTTCTCTATCACCTGATTGATAGTGTGAATATGGTCTACTGTTGAGTAGCCTTTACGAAACCCTGCTTGTTCCTTAGGTTGACTGAAATCTAAGGTGGCACAAATTCTGTTAGTGATTACCTTGGTAAATACCTTGTAAACGACTGACAGTTATCTAATCGGCCTGTAATTTTTCAAGTCCTTTGTGTCGCCTTTCTTAAGAATTAGGTTGATGTTAGCATTCTGCCAAGATTCCGGTATGCTCGCAGTCATTAGGCATTGCGTTTACACGCTTGCCAGTTTTTCCAGTATAATCTGCCCACCATCCTTTAACAGTTCTGCTGTTATCTGATCCTCACCGGGTGCCTTTCCCGCTTGCATCTCTTTCAAAGCTTTCATTACTTCCTCTGTCAGTACTGGTATCACGACTACTGTAGAGATCTCTGAAAACTCCTCGGCTATTATCACTATCTCATCTCTATTCGTGATCACATTGCCTTGCCTGTCTCGTAATGCATACATCTGATTTCTACCTATGCCTAGACGTCTCTTCGCCGCTTTCAGGCTCCTTCCGTTCTTTAGAGCACGCTCAATCCGCTCCATATTATACTTTCGTATGTTGGCTGTCTTACGCTTATTGATTAACTTGGAAAGCTCGGCTAGTTCTATTCTGTCACTTGCATTTGATACTGTCATGCCTTTCCGCTTTCTAATCAAGTCTTTAGTCTCCTGGGAAAGTTTCCTAATAATCTCTCTACCGATCTTACCTCCTACTTCTATTGCACATTCCGTGACAATCCGCGTGAGATTATCGCTGACTTCCTGAACGCAGTTGTCTGCTTGGTCTGTTAGAGCTGAATATCTGTTCTGCAGCGCTATCTGGAATATTTCGACTTTCCGTCTTACAGTTAGCTCATTGATCGGCGTCTTTCGTACTAGCTTACTGCGGTCCCTCCTCAAGTCTAGCCCAATTCGAGATCTCACCATCCTGTGGTCGCTGCACCTAACTCTGCCCAACACTTCCACATCCTGCACGACGACAGGGTTCTCGCATAGTATGTAGTCTATTTCATTTTTATGCTCGCCATTCGGGCTTTTCCACGTCCACTTCCGATTCCCCCGTTTACGGAAGAACGTGTTCATGATACGCAGAATATTCCGCTCGGCGAACTCTACTAATAAGTCCCCTCTGTCATTCCTACAACCCACGCCATAGTTCCCGACTGCCTTGTCTCCAGCCTGCCTCTTGCCTACCTTATCATTGAAGTCTCCCATCACAATAGTGTACTGCGTCTTTACTTTTGCCATTGCCGTTTCCACATATTCATAGAAGCGTTCAACTAGCTGGTCGTGATGGCTGGATGTAGGTGCATAGCCCTGTACCACCTTCAATTTGTACCTCTTATTAAGCTTCATTACAGGACCTGCTACCCCCTCGTTAATGCTATAGTATTCTACTATGTTGCCAGCAATGGTCTTGTTGTCCAGAAATCCCACTCCTAGTTCTCTTTTGTCTTCTAGGCCACGATAACATAGGATGTGCCCATTTTTCAGCAATGTAAAGGCTTCTCCCGTCCTCCTAATCTCACTGAGCCCTATAACGTCCCATTTAATGCCCGCTAATTCCTCAAACAGTACCTCTAGATTTCCCTCGCTAGATAAAGTTCTTGCGTTAAACGTTGCCAGGGTCAGATTCCAGTGGCGGTGTGTCCGGACCCAGAGATTCTTAGCACCCTCTGCTGCGTCACAGGTCTGACCGCCGCCATGGTCAGTTGCTTCGCAGCCGCTGGGGACTGAGGGCCGAGGGTTAGTTGGCGTATTCATGGGAGGTTGTGGCCGTTACTGCACCAGGGTGGCCAATCCTGTTCTGGTGGGGGAGTGCCTTACCGGCTATGGTCGCCGGGATCCGGCCGCACCCCAAGCCTCCTTATGCAATTCGACCAACACGCAGATTTTTTTTTAATCCGGTGGAGAATTACCCGGAACCGAGATTCGAACCACGGTCCTTCGGCACGCGAGGCGGATGCTCTGCCTCTACGCCACCGCTGCGTCTCCCAAAATTCATCACCGCACTCTATTAAGCGAGTGCACCGAAGGGGTGGTTTATTCCATCCCCACCTCGAGCGGTAAGGTTTATATCGGCCAGACGGGCCAGTGTTTAAACAAACATTTGAAAGAACATGCGTACGATGCAAGGTCGGGCACAGGGAGTAATCTAGCGCTTCATGTAAAAAATTGTGGTGGTTGCATGCCTTTGTTCCGCCAAACCAGCATTCTAGGCATAGGAAGGACAAGAATGGCGCGCGAAGTGCTCGAGGTGTATTTTATCAAAACGAATGGCCAGACCTGCATCATTGAACCCTCTGTGGCTATCACTGAAAAAAGAGTGGCGGTTTTTTATCGGTACCTGATTATCAGGTAGTCTAGTCCTCACGTTATAGCTCGGGCACTTGCGCGGCATGTCTGTACGAAAGCTCGTGGTTGCCTCAATAAATTCGGTGGTTAGTCCGGCGAAGGTGTGTCTGCGTGTGTTATTTTCTTGTCCGTGTCGCGCATTTCTGGCTTTTCGTCGAATATGACCTTGCTTCCGTCACTTCACTGAGTGACAGCATCGTTCAATCCAAACAAAATAATGGGCACCTTTGGGAATCCTGTGCCAAACTGTGCTGTGACACACTTACTGGCATTTTCATCCACGCCGCGCTGGCACTTCTTCAATAGTTTAATGGAACAACGGCTACCAGCTTTCATCTTATCGAGGATGTCATTGGAAAGTTTGCCCTTCAGCTTCCAGGCGTCCTTCTTGTGTGATTTGGCTCGGTTGAAGCCGTACCAAGTACCAGGTCCATGAGGGCCGAGGCCATGCTTGTATATGATGATTCCCTAAGTTGGCGATATTTTATGAACTTCTAACTTCCTTCTTGAAAGGCTAGGGCTAAACTCGCAAACTCGAACTGGCGTGCAAGAAAGCACGCGCAATAAAGACGCAAATGCAACCCAACGCAAACGCGCGAAACGCAAAGAGCATGCGTGTGTGTATCGTCTTTAGGTCCGTGCTTTTTCGTTCCTTAGTAATAGTTTAGCGCGCTATGCTAAGGATGCCATACTAACTAGCCCACGTCGAAGCTTTTCTGACTTGCCGATAATCACCTCTTCATGGAAAAATTGAAAGAAGCCAAGAACAAAAGATGAAGCCAGCGCCCTGGAGTACGTCGTCCTAGTATGGAGTGTTAATCAATTCTGCATCTTTCAAGACCATCTTTACAAAGATTGAGTATGGTTGAAGAAACTGAATTCTAAAAGAAAGAACGCACAAACTTGAACCACTAACCTTATCACATCACCCCCGGCTAGTGCACGTGCCACTCAGACAGCCCGTTGTTCTCTGCGATTGGGAAATCCACAGCAATGCGCTCTCCCACTTCGTCACACGCTGGTTGAAACAGACAATGCACAGCCAGTTGTTGCAGTCCTGTGGGCGCCAACCTAATTAGCGAGGTTACTTCAAAGCCTGAAGAAAGAGACAGGCAGCGCTACACGGGGTAGAGTTCGAGTCGTGTGGTGGCAGCCAATTTGTGTCCTTCGGTCACGCCACACAGCCGACACTAATGCCTGCTCCCGCCTTTTTCACTTGTCAGCATGGACCAGCGCTTCTTCAAGAGAAATTACAAAGGCCTAGATACCTAACTATTTTATTGCCGAAATCAATGTTACTGCGCACGCTTCCTGCGTATTTGTCCACGAATTTAATTTGAAGGGGGGGGGGGCTTAAATGAAGGGGACCGGGCTGCAGCAGATATATTGATTTGTGGTGATTACTTAGTAGTTAATAGGGTGTCGCGGCAAAATTGAAGGAGTGTGGTGTACACAACGCCCCCCTTTATTTTCACCCTAGGGAGTGTAGGGAACTCTCCTCACGTGGTAGCGCATACTTTAAGGAAGTAATGAAATCAACTGTTTGAGCTCCATCCTTAGCTCGTTCAGTGCATCTAGCATCCTCAATGCATATTAGCGCAGTAAATGATGGTTCTCCCTTTGCCGCGCTATGGCTAACGTATATTTATCTTTGACTCACGAATTAGCCATAAAATTGAGATTGCGTAATGACGTTCCAATTCGCATACGCAGCTTACCCCGTAGAGCATGCCAGCCTTCCCGAAGCATTTCCCCAGCGGAATAAATTGTAAAGAAGTGTCGCAGCAGACATCAGTATTGGTGCCCTGAATTTGGTCAGCCGCAGCTTGTTTAAGTTCACATATAGAAACTTATCTGTAGGATGAAAAACCATATACACCATAGTGGTTACCACGGAAATTATAATGTAAGTCATAAAGATGCACCGCCGCTTTCATAGCGCCTTCGTTTTGATATCAAATTATTCACCAACCGCAGCGGCGCACGATCTTATACGAGAAAGATAATTTCGATTCAACGCAGGCAGAACTAATGTCATACTTGCCAACATTCCAGGGTTGTCCAGGCGGAAGTGATGGAGGGAATTTAGGTTCCCCTTTCGCTTCAAAATATTGGGCGTAGAGATGTACCTCTCAACCGAATCGCAGCAGCCAAGTTAAAGAAAGAAACCTTGAAGTGCCTGTGAAGGAACTTCTATACCTTGTTTACCATTGATGTGCTTACAACTGAAGTGCGTACGGAACGCTACAACTGCGTGTACCAACAATGCCGAAATAACACTTCATCCAACAGATTCAACGGGTGCGAATGGATAGCTAAATCGAAGAACGTGTCAAACGAGGCAATCATTTTCGTAAAAATTAAGCACAGATCTCAGTGAAAGGTCCAAGCTAATCCCACACCTTGAGAATGCCCCGCCACGGTGGTCTAGTGGCTATGGTACTGTGATGCACATCCTAGGGTCGCGGGATCGAACGCCGGCCTCGGCGGCACCATTTCGATGGAGGCGAAATATTGGCGCCCGTTTACTGTACTATGTCAGTGCACGCTAAAGAACTCCAGGTGGTGAAACGGAGTCTCCCATTACGCTCTGAGACTAGCTGTGATTATGGGAGACGCCGGAACCACAGCTAGCCTTGGAGCCCAAAAACTCATCAAACATTGTGAACCTGTTCCGCGGTATCGTTAATATGGTATAACTGGCAAGAATGTCAAGTTATTGATGTCATGACGTGTCAGTTATATTTGTCATACAACCCTTCATCACCGTTTGCTTTTTAAATGCGGAGCATTTCTTAGTTGCACGATGTCGCGCTTCGGCGTCGGCGGCGGCGCCGTCCACACCCCCACTGCGCATGCTCGGCTCGTCTCGTGCCGGCCAACCGGGCGTTTAGCAAGCCGAGCATGCGCAGTGGGGGTGCGGCGGAGCGCGCGTTCGGAATTCAGTCAAGGGCGTCTTTGCGGACCTCTCCCCCGTACTCCTCTCCCTCCAACGCGGGCGGTGTGTATATAAGCCGCGGAGCGCGCGTTCGGAATTCAGTCAAGGGCGTCTTTGTTGTTGTTTTGTGGGGTTTGACGTCCCAAAACCAGTTCTGATTATGAGAGACGCCGTAGTGGTGGGCTCCGGAAATTTAGACCACCTGGGATTCTTTAACATGCACTGACATCGCACAGCACACGGAAGGGCGTCTTTACTTGGCTTTCGCTTGACTTGACGCTTTGCTTGACTCGAGTAGATGCGATGGAACGAGGCGCTCCTCCTTCATTCAAAAAAATAAGAATAATAAAGACGAAATAACAATTAAGCATTCCCAAACCATACCCAATTACGCAACATTCGCGCGATACCCCCACCACTCTGCGACGCATTTACTCGAGTTCCCCCCGTGGGAAGATGCGGGCGACATTTTAGGGGCGAAGCTCCTAAAATGTCGCCCGTTCGGCACCCGTTCGTCGTAGTCGTAGTCGTAGTGCGTAACCAGTCTTACGCTTTGACCTCCAAGGTGGTGCCGGTGGGAGATTTCTCCTGTGCGTTGTTGAACAAAAAAAAAATTCGCAGCCTGCGCGTTAACTAAAAGCCGAATTCTTCTGTCTCTCATTCCCCATTAGCAGCCATTGGCATGTTCCAGTAGGAAACGTTAGTAGAAGTAGAAGTGTAAGTGTTAGCCAAAAGCCGACTTCTTCTGTCTCTCATTCCCATTAGCAACCATTGTTTACCTCCGAGTTGCCTTCAGGAACGTCAGGTGGCGCGCGAGCTCTCTCACTCTTCCATCTGCTGTATTGTGTGAGACAGAAAGAGAGAGAGAGAGAGAGAAAGACTGTCCGTTTCTAACGATGATGATGGGTTTGTGCTAGCACGTTACGGCGCGTGTAAGAAGCTGGTGTAAGACGCTGTGGCCTCTCCGCCTTATACTCTTTCAGCAGTCATGTGATGGCGTCGGCAAACGCGGTGCGCGTTCCGGCCTGTGTAAGGGGCTGCGTAAGACGCTGTGGCCTCTCCCCCCTTACTAGAGTGTACTGCATGTTTGTAACGCGTTTGTGCTAGCGTCACCTTAAACGCCAGATCCCAGCGTTCGAATAGAGTGTTTCTGACGTCTTTACATGATGATCGACTGGGCGAATTACACGGAAGATTAACGGTTTATCGGTGGTTCACTCCGGAGCTTCGCCCACTCATCATCATTCACCCCGTGGATATGCTGTGAATTTTTTTTTCTTTTTATGTTTCCTTTACCCATTACTTTATACTCTTTACCCATTTTCCTATATTAGTTTGTTTCTCTTGTTCTTTCTATCACCTAATGTTTATTTCTTCCCATCGTTGTTTCTTTCTAACTTTCTCTCCCTTTTCCTACTTTCTTTCTTTCTTTCTTTCTTTCTTTCTTTCTTCTTCTCTCCATCTTCCATACTGCGCCCACTGTGGAACTGAGTCTTGGCGCATCAGCACGGCGCGTGGATCTCAGAAATAAGTGAGGCATTTTGCAAGCATGACAAATATACCTGCGACGGTATGTTCTCTTCTTTCAGGTATAAGAAGAATCTATTATCAGATTGAGCTTCGGAGTGATTTCGTTACGCATTTAATCATAAAGTACGTGTTCTCAGTTTGCCGCCTAATGATATTCCCACGTGTTATCCGCTGTGGCGGAAGAATGGTCTTTATCAAACTTTCCCTAATAGGCAAACAAAAAATGGCTGGGCACGAAAGTAGTTACCTACTACCTTCTCTCCAGTTAGGTTTTGAAATCTCTCCTAAGCACAATTAGTGATTACTAGTAAAGTTGCCTAGCACATTCAGGGGGAATCGCCCTTAATCTTTAGCTTGAAGTAAAGACGCAACTCCATTCGCAAAAGAGAATAGTACTCGGGGAGTAGGTCGTATAGGCGGTGTAATTAGTATCTGAAGCAGATATTTGAAAGATTTGAAATAAAAATTATAGTGAATTTTTACATAATATAAGGGAGGCTTTATAAGAGGGGCACTGTTAGAAACAATGGTAAATACACTTATTTTGCTGCCGCCCGATGTTCTCTTTCGAAAAATTGATACCTTAATTTTATTGCAACTAATGGCATTGTGATCAGGTTACTAATGATCGTCTCAAATCGGCAACAACGCCATTCGGGGCAATATACTGTATGATTATCATAACCTACAATGGAATTCATGTCTTGACGGTTGTAAAGCGCAGACTCCAATATTTCCCCATCGCCCGTTTTTACTGATCGCTAGTGCCGCCCATTTAAATTTCGAATAGGCAGCAGGTGTGAACGCAGAGTCCAAGTTGATCTCGCAGAACATGGACAACTATTCATGAATTAAATTTTAAGACTGGCTGTCAACCCCTAAAATTTCTGCAAGAGCGCGTTCTCCAAGCTGAATTTAATTTTGTAAATGTCCATCAGTATGTATTTGTGCAAATACAAACAATAGTCAGCATAATTAAATCATAACGGCCAAGTCGTCGCAGTTTCTCAGAGGAAAGGTGTCCAATCATTGACTATTTCCGGTAATCTACAACAAAGAAATTTGAGAAGCTATGCATCCCAAGGCTGCAAGTACAAAGTATTATATTACACGCTGCAATACCAAAGAGACAAAAAGAAGCTGTTCATTAAACATGACAACGTATCGAAGATGCCCATCGATATAAAATCCAAGAAAAGTAAACTGATCTTACTAAAATAATGAAATAAAAACATGTCAGCGCTATGACAAAGTGAGTCTTCTTACCGTAATCATCTCGGGAAACCAAGATTATTTTCTCTGTTTTCCTCAGACGAAACAGTCTACGAGGAATTAAGATAAGAAAGGACGGTTCCGAGCAATTTCTTCCTAACCAACGCTCAGCGACAGCGCCAGAAAAAAAAAGGAAAAAAAAAACGAATAGGTGGACCTAACTCAAAGCGACAGGGCTCATTTCAGGAAAACCTTACTTGGGCTTGGGAAACCCAATTGCCTTGATGTCGCCTTACCGACTAAATCCTTCGCCGACCCTTGGGCACCATCGAAATTTCCCCGAAACCAGTGTAGAGGTCCTAGGTGGGCATTCAGTTAAGCGCTTGCACTACAGTGAGACCCAATCATTGAACAGTATTCAACCTCCCTCCCACGTGAAGCTCAATAGGGAATTGAAATTTGCGTATTAAGATGTGCCATTCTGCTTCGTGGTCGCAATACAGCCCAGTAAAAAATGCCTATAAAAACGATGAAGGCGCAAAAGAAAGTAGTGGCGTATAAAATCAAGGGATGATTGAGACGGCATTATTGAAAAGAAAAGCCTTTGCCTAGGTGCCACAGGGGCTCAGTACGCTGCTCGTATCCTAATCGCTTGGTTTCCTTCTGAGCCGCGCTGTTTTTTTTCTTTTTTCGGAAGAATACCGAAGTGATACATGGCGTAAAGAAGGCCATGATAAGGAATCACAAGGAATTCTCTTTGCTTGGACGCTATGTAAATAACTGGCTTGTAAAATAAAAAGAAACCCACAGAAATGCGCGCGATATATGAAAACTATTATCCTAAGTAGAGCCGTAAATATAAAGCGGTAACAGTGACGCGAATGCAATCAAACAATAAAGTTGAAAGCGATAAGAGTGTGTAGTTGGCAAACCTTGCACACTCGGGCAAAGAAAAAAAAACGTCCTGGATGATTGATTGCAAGATAGATCAAAAAGGGTAAAAAAATGATATTTTATATTCCACTCACTATTTTATACATCACAGATATATGAGTCGGTAGTCCGAAAGTGAAGTTCATTTATTTTTTACTGCTTAGTGTAGCAGGAAGAAATATCAAAGTTACTTTGCCGGAGGCACCATTTTCATGAACCAGTGGTTTCAGTGAATTCGCAACACAATAGATTTCGACTGTATAACAAGTCACGCACTGCATCCATAAGGGACTTCCGCTTGCAAAATTTGCTTTCCTCGTGAGCACGCTCAGCTAGCTGGCACTAATAAGCACCTGAACACGATTACATGCAACCAACGGAAACATAGAAATACAATAAACAAATTGTACGAACTACTAAGCCGTACACGGTTAACAATGAAGAACATAAGTCCACTAAGAGGTTCGTTTAAAACACGTCTTAATATGCACACACAAAGTGTTGAACATAAACGCACCTTTTTGCATAAGTATTCATCATACGGCCACAAGTGCCTTTCATTTGCAATTATGACCCGTTCGCACGAGAACCTCCACTTTTTTATGAGAGTGTCCCGCTTTCTTAGCTTCAGAACGTACGGTACAAAAGCCCCGAGTTTGCGCGGTCTCCCACGCTCCAGGAAGAAAGGACGCAGTGCATCGCAGTGAAAACAAACAAAAGGGCATTTATTTGCTCTTCCTACATATAGCAAACATGCTAGCCGGATTGCACAAACAAGCATGGTAATCTAAGACCACGCGGAATCGTTTACGTTGTACTCGTCACAACAGGATACGAGCAAGTAGTGTCCGCCCATGCCAGAAAAGTAGGCCTATGTTGCTCGCGATGAAAGCCCTATGAACAGAGGCGCAATCGGAGAACGGGAAAGGCGTCCGCGGGATCGTCCCAGCGAAGCCCGTCGCCGCCGCGCACGCGACAACATCTCAACCCCAAGAGAGCGGGGATCGTTCCCCGTGGTCGCGCAAATCCTCGCCGCCAGGTAGCGCTACCGCAGGAACACTGGCGCCATGATCAGCGCTGCAGCGCGTTGAAAATGACGTAAAGCCTCGTGCATAACGGGAAAGCCACCCTGGAGAAGGTTTGAAAAAACGCGAGCTCCACGCGATAAAAACTTATCAGGGGCACTCTTTTAGTAGTGTATAAGAAATCAAAAACCGGGTAATAGACTATTTACTCTACAATAGAGGTCATTTTTCGTGAATTTGAACATTTGAAGCGAATAAAAACCATGTACTTGTCCTAATATGACCATTCGTGGAGAGAATGTTTCTTGCAATATGATCTCACAGCCCGCAAAGGTTTAAAAACCCGCAGGTACGAGGAAGAAAAAAATCATAGATCACTAAAATAGTAACTTTTCAAAATTGTAACATGTTTATAATTTTTAAGATATACTTTCTTTATCCCCAGGAGGTTAAAAATAAACTATGTTGTTATGTGGGGTTTAACGTCCCAAAACCAGCTCTGATTATGAGAGACGCCGCAGTGGAGGGCTCCGGAAATTTCGACCACCTGGGGTTCTTTAACGTGCACTGACATCGCACAGCACACGGGCCTCAACATTTCGCCTCCATCGAAATGCAGCCGCCGCAGCCGGGATTCGATCCCGCGACCCTCGGATTAAAAATAAACTGCTTGACTCCTCATTACGCATAGATGTAACACAAAAATATTTTCTTCGTAGCGGCAATACATCGCAATCTATGGTGTTGAGAATTCGCTGAAACAACCAATGCATGAAAATGGTACCACCCACATATTGATTTCGAATTTTTTTCCACCTGAATCAAGCAGTCAAAAAAATAAACAAATTTCACTTTCGGACTACCGGGTCATATGTGTATCACATATAAAATGGTCAATGAAATATGTTGTAAACTTTTTACCTTTATTGATCTCTTTTAGAACAACCCTGCTACGACATGTTCAGATAAAGTGAAACTTCTACTTGCAGTACAAAATTTCTTTACGGAGAAAATATCATTTATAAAAACATGTGCAGAAATTTGTAGCCTTCATTTTTTATTTTAAGCGGGTTAAGAGATAAGCGCTTCAAATGTGATCGAATTTGATATAGATTTCCTACCTTTTATTGCATCGTAGGATGCTCGCCATCGATAAGAGCAAAGCAGAGAATAAAGGAATAACCGACAGCAAGACAGACTGGGTGTCATACGGAAATCACGAAATTGTGTTTGTTCTCCCATCGTGGTCACCATCAGCCTGTCTGCGCCCATTGCAGGGCAAAGGCCTCTCCCATGGGCCTCTAATTATCCCTGCCCTGTGCTAACTGTGCCCAGCTGAACCCCGGGAACTTCCTGATCTCATCTGCCCACCAAAGATTCTGCCGTCCCTTGCCACGCATGGCTTGTCTAGATGGTTCTTTTGGTGGTTCTTTGATGGTTCTTTTGATTTTTACTTTTTTTTCAATTTTTTTTTTGTACGCATCGTACGTCTCATCATTGTGGAATTTCGCCACATACTTATGCTTCATGAGCTATGACAACGGCCCGGGTATTTTCGGTAGCCCTGTTTATAGATTTATTCATTAGCGGTTCCAGGACCACAGGACGTTTCTAGAACTCACAGTCACTGTTTTGAATGGTTTAGAGCTGCATTTTTGAATGGTTTAGAACGTTCGAACCGAGTACTATGATTTCTGGGATTTTACGTCCCAGAACAACAGATGTGATCATGACAGATGTTGTAGTGGAGGCCTCTGAAAATTTCGACCATTGTTCTTTTTTTAACGTGCACTGACATCGCAAAATACACCGGCCTCGACATTTCGCCTCCATTAAAATGCAGTCGCCGTGGCCGCGATTTGATCCCTCGACCCTTCTATCAGCAGCCGAGTACCATATAGCCATGTGACCAGCTTGGCGTAGAAGATCTCAGTAGTTAAATCGCAGTAAGAGATCTACGCATTCTGATTGGAATTGGCCGGTGGATTTTATTAGCTCACAGCGCTTGTTCAACGTTCTCTCTATAGTCGCATTCTCAGTTGAGCGCTTGCGAAAGTTGTAGCAAACAGCACGGCAATGCAAATGACGCGTGCAATATATCGCAGCCTAGAGGCGAGACCGCTGTGCGAGGACTGCTGCCGACTGCACTGACCGCATTTGAGGGAAATGTCGTTATTACGTGTCAAAAGCCACTTTCCAAGAGAGAAGCACGATGTAATGGAGAGTTCTGGGAAGTTCCGACTTCCTAGTGTCCTTTAACATGCACTGATATCGATCAGTCATGGGGCCTTAAACTATTTCGTCTCTATTGAAATCCGGAAATCACGGCTGGGACCGTGCCTACGTAATTCGGGCGTAAAATCACGATAAACGTTGTCGCGAGTCTGAAATTGCGGTGTCTTGCGCAAAGGACTCACAAACGCCATACATGCAATGTACTGCAAATGTGTGCGATCTGTGCTATCAGCTCGGCGTCGCGGGCCATACGAACACCTCGTATTCGAGGTGAGGTGTTTTCTGCAAACATCACATGAGCAAGAGCACCGCGTGACGTTTCAATGGGTGCCAAGCCACTGCGGCGTCGCAGGGAACGGACGCGCCGATAATGCTGCTCCGGCAGCGCTTGAAGGAACACAGGAATTGAACATACCACTTTCAAGGTCCGACGCGGCCGGCAGACTTAGATCGCTTGCGAGGAAGCTCACGCTCTCTCTGTGGTGCGCACCAGGCAGCCAGACCATTAGGAACAGTCGTCAACACAGCATACTCTCTTTTGTGCAACTGTGTATGTCAAATGGAATCAGTTGGAGAGGGCACTTTGCTTTAACGCCCATGGCTAGGCGCAGCATTCACAAAGTCCTATGCATTTAGCACTGGAATGGCCAATAGCGCTCTCTGTGATGCCTCTGAATGCGACTGTCCTGAATACAACCTTTAGAGACTAACCCTGGTGATCGCTTAGGATTGCTTTGACGAAAGACCCGTGTCCGTCGTAGCCATTCTTGAATGTCGTTGAAAGAAAAAATTGCAGCTGAGGGCGGGGAAAGCACTACTGAGGAAAGCACTACTGAGGGAAAGCACTACTGAGCTGAGGGCGGGAAAGCACTACTGAAGCAGACTTGGACAAGCAGCCGTATCACTGATGTCGCGTACCACACATGAGTGACGGACTGTGACTGTTTGAATGTGTTTGTATGCTGAATTATGTGCTCTTTATCTCTCTTTCATCGCTACCTCTCAATCTCTCCCATCCCGTTTCCATGGGTAGGGCACCATACCGGTTGTCTGTAACTGGTTAACTTCCCTGCCTTTGCCTCTACATTATTTCTCTCTCTCTCTCTCTCTTCTAGGAGGAATAGACTGATGTGACTCTAGCGACAGCCCATCAAGTCTAACGAAGTCAACCTCATTACGAATCGGAGCCACGGAGCTGAAACTCCAACTACCCCTAAAGCCAGCCTGCGACATTCTTTATAGACAACTATGCATCACCATCATCATATTTAAAGTCTACAGCAGAACGAAGGCTTCTCCACCGAGTTCTCATTCGCCCTTTCCTTAACGAGTTGGTTCCGGTTTATGCCTGCGAACTTCTTAATTTCATGACTTCATCTTACGTTTTGCCTGCCTGTGTTACGTTTTTCTTCTTTGGTATCCATTCAGTCACTCTTGCTGCCTATCTGTAAATCAGCCCTCCGCATGACATGTCATTCCCAGGTCCACTTATCTTTTAATTGATATAAGAATGTCACCTACTCCTGTCTGTTCTCTGTTCCACTCCGCTCGTTTCTTATCTCGGTGTTACACCTATCATTTTTCGTTCCATTGCGTGCTGCGTGCTCCTATTCCATCTCTAGTTTTTTTTAGTTATCCTCCATGTTTCTGCATCGTACCTTAGTACTGGGAGATTAGGAGGGATTGGCAGTACTGGGAGCGATTAAATACTTATCGCTGTAGTGACAGTGGTAAGTTTCCTGTCATAATTTGGGAATGTCTCCCGAATGCGCTCCATCCCATTCTTATTTTACGGAGGATTTTCATTTCATGGTTAGGCGTCTCTATAGATAACTGCCCTGGATATAAGCATTCGTTCACACAATCTAAGGACTCAGCTTTAATATTAAATTCCCGTTCCTTAGCAAGACTGTTGTGTATAATTCTGGTCTATTTCCTATTCATTTTAGTCCTATTTTATGGCTTGGAGTATCAATCAAAAGGTCCGATTCAGGCGCAGAAAAAATAAAGCCCGCATATCTGCTTGCTTTGTGGCAAATCACGTCGAAATACGATATAGTCTTCTGCAATTCCTGGTACGTAGCGCCCTCTCTTCTCCCCTGTCGAACCCTTCACGCTCTTTCCCTTCACTCTCACTCCTACCCCGATGGATGGAATGGAAGTTTTGCTTAACTCAAAATTTCTCGCGTTCACCATGCTCTCGTGGAATCTGTTAGGGCATTTTAGTACTGTTGGCTTATAGCCAGCTACAGAGCCGCGGCTTTCGTCGGGTAGTTTTAACGCATAGCGTCTGGTTGGGCTTATTGCTAACGCCTTGATTCAACGGGAGAACAGTCCAATGTGTATCCTTAATTTCAAGAACGCTGCAGATCACGGTTATGTATGTTCCTTTTTACCTCAAATAGGCCTGAGGGTTTCTGTGCGTGGTATTATGCTAACGTGTATGACGCCGTCCACCAGTGCTTATAGCACGGTTTGGCAAACAGACAGACAGAGAGACAGACAGACAGAGACTACACCTTTATCGCTCATAAAAATAATTGTGGCGACAGATTATGCCTATTGGCCTCGAGATCGAACACAGTCGGCGCCTAGCGGCGACTGGAGGAAGCTCCCAAGTGTGGATAGCTCCTTGCGTCGTCTGTTAGCCGCTGCGTTTTCACATGCGTGGGTACGTCACTCATATCCTCCAATATGTTTCTCCCCTGAGCCGATGCAGTTTTGAATGCTTTCATGTATTCTTATCCAAGTATAAAAATATTAGTTCTAGCACTTTTTGGCTGTGCGTTGCAGTCCTTGCTCCTTCTTAAAATCACTGAGCGCTTGTGTCGTGAGCTTGCTATGTCATCGTCGCAGGTCCGGTTAGGCACAGTTATTTCAGTTTGGCTGCTGCTGTGCAATTCAAGCATGCGGCACAGTGCACTTAGCGTCCTTCTCAATAAGGTAGGCGGGAAACATCAACGTGTAAATGCAGTGTTGCAGCTATATCGTCCCCTACATGTCGATATCCAGGCAAATGCATAAGCTGGTGCAGATTATGCATGCTGCGCGAACAGCGTCATTCTCACGTCCTCTATCGCACATTCGAAAGTCTTATGTTTTCTTTACCAGTACTGAATGCCCAGTAGGCGACTTCTTTTAGTTCTCGTTAGGTAGATAGAACCCATCACATCGTATTTTGGAAAGAACAAAAAATATTTTCCCACTCACTCTTTGGCAGATACCACAGAGGCCACACGTGTACACTCTTCGAATGCACAGAGCACGCTTATGCCGTGCGCCTTAGTGCGGGTGTTTGCCTAATATGGTGACAAATAATATTATTCAGTGGTCTTTGAAATATGCTGCACATGACACCTATTTGAAACTGCACGGTGGTTAACCGAAGAAAAAAATTAATTTCACACTTCCCTGCCGCAACAAATCGTCAATGTCAGCTCCTCAGGAAGCTGGCACTCACCTTCACGATGCATGGCCGACTGTTCTGGAGCAAGGTAGCAATCACAGTGAAACAGCGCGCACAAACACTGTTTTGACAAGTACAAAACCATGTACAGCCTCGCTTTATGCAACTCGAGTTGTCTGAAGGCTTAAACAGCACCGACGTCACAGCACATGCATACACAAAAATTATTGCAGGTAAATCACCAAGGTGTGTAAACTATTGATTGATTGATTGACTGACTGATTGTGTTTAGATTACGGAAAGCGTTCTCTTCTCTGCGGCCGATGTGGGGACACGGCTCAGCGCCCGTTGTGGTAAGGAAAAGGGAGTGAAAGGGATAGACAGAAGAGGAACGACGTAGGGGAGGGCTTCGGAAGTTTTCGGCCACTTGGAGTTTAACGTTCGCTGACAACGCACAGTACACAGGCCTCAAGCATTCTCGCCTTCATCAAAAATGGGACTGCCGGGGCCGGGATCAAACCCCCGCTTTTTTTTTTGGGTGGCAGCCGAGCCCCACAATATCTATAGAGTGTAGCTGGTGGCGTTCCCCACCTCCCCAACCTTAGATTGCTTTTTCACTCCCTGCTACACTATACTTTACAAGGGTTTGTTTTGGCTTAGCCTCCCCCATCGTTTTCCTTTTCTATTCTATGTTATACAAAGCTATGCTATTCTTTACCCTTTACCCTCCTCCTCCTTCTCACTTTTCTAACCTGGCCCCTTGCTCTACTATACAAGTCTATGATATGCCATGTTTTTGCTTTCATGTAGTAGTGAGCTAAGGGCATGAGGGCGAGAGAAGGAAGTGCGCGCACAAATACCACCCACTTCCGAATAGGAGTGCACCCGCATTGATTTCCTGATGATGATTTTCTGTTCGTGATGAACGGAGCAAAAAAGAGCTTAAACAGCTGTGCAATTAAAGTGTAGGAAATCAGTAGTAATACTCCGTGCTTGGTCACTAGACACTGAAATGTTTGACAAGCCTGTTCAAATGTTTAATAGTTATATAACTATATAACTTATTAGAGCACCTTTCACGCACGTGGTCTGCAGAAGCGTCATAGTAACTTATTACAAAAGTTTTATGAACAACGTTTGTTTTCTCAGCACTATGGACTCCATAGGGCTCTTAATTGGGTGTTGTCCGTGGCATCAAGGGATGCATGTTTTATGTTTCACTCCGACACGTAATGCAAACGCGTCTTCTTAACAAAACGCAATATTGGGTTTGTGGTCATTACTGCGAAACAGCACTGAGATCAAGCTATAATACGTGTAATGCGGCCTTTTTCCTCACCTCATGACAAAAAAGCCCGTTAATTGTTATATTTAAGACTATGCCGTTGTCATGCTGTTATTTTCTTGCTGGAATCTCTATTTTTAACTGATCTTCCGATGATGCTGGGATTACTAGCGATTATTGCGCGGGTTAACGATCGCGAAGGCCGCAGACTTATCGTTTAAAGCAATGAGATTTCCATGAGAATGGCGACATTATCCTAACGCTGGTTTCATTTAGTCGGTTCGCGCTATTACAGCCTGGCTATGATCCAAACAAAACGTGCTTATAGCTCGGGCTAAGCGGATTTCAGATATTCGACTTAAGCTCTTCAGGCATTGATTCCCGGTCGCAGTCAACGAACCAGGCCTTAGCCAAGTTAGAAATATAACTGCATAAAACTGGATTTAAGGGGAAAACACCGAGATTGTTTCATTAACTGCATAGAGATAGCAGTGGTCGCTCAGAGAGCATTTAGAGCACCTTTTAATCAAATATTCTATATCGTTCACACCCAGGACAGAACAAGTAGCTGGAAGGTTTATTTTAAGCCCTGGCCTGAACAAAGTGATATGAAGTATAACGGCAGTAATATAAAAAGAACCCTCTATCACTGCTCTTTAATAACATGGATTTCGCACTAGAGGAAAATAAAAGCAACAGCAAACGGTATTCAGAGTGGGAGGATTGCATAGTTTCGGCTGATCATTCATTGTGAAGGAAAACGATCCAAATATTGGAGCGTTAATGGAGAGCCAGTGTCTCTCGCTTTGTGACATTTTGAAATTCATGCCAGCACTTCACATTACGACCCGTTGGAATACTGCGTAAAAAGTAACCCGGGATTTCTGACACGAGTGGAAGGAATTATAGCCAGTCAGCCGTTCAGCACATGCTTTCGACAGCATGCAGTGCGATTTAACTATTCTCTTGGATCTAAGACAGTGTTAAAGAGTAAACGTCCCTTATGTATAAATTCGCAAGAATTGCTGTAGGCCCCATTCTTGAAATATATAACCATTCCGCCCCGCATTTCTCTTTAATTTTGCGTTATTCGTGATATATGCGACCATTATAAGTAACTCTGTCAGCGCTGAATCACCTAGCTCACCACTAGCGCTTCTTAGAATGAAAGTTTCGCCAGCTCACATGGCGTGAGAAATGATCACTCCGTAATACGTAGGAAACACGAGCCAGACCACCACTATCTAGGCGAACCTGCATGTCTACTGACTAGGAGTCATGCTATGCTCTTTACAAATCCATGTAACATTCCGAAGTTGCGTTAACTAAATATTTCTTTTCCTTAGCTCGCTTTTGTTTGATAGAATTCCGTGTAGAACTTGGCGCTATCTATCTGCCCAGACATTGTATACGACACAAGATAATATGGATGATATTACTCCACTGACTATACTTTATTTCTCTGTCCTTCTACTGTTATCTTACACCAACTGCCAGCCGTAAGCCTAATCGACGGCGCTAACGCTGACAAGAATCCTCCTTAGGATAACCAGACGAGAGCCACAAACAATTGCATGCTCCTAGCCCGAAACCCGCGGCTTACTTCGTCTAGCCCTTTATCCGCGCCGATAGGCAAAGTAAAGAAAAAAGTTTGCGAGTTTTGGTGAGCACAGAGCATCACTGGTGCGAAGAACAGGAACCACTACAAAATAAAAAATATGCAATGCGCTATAAATAGAGTTGAAAGAAGGGGAGTCAAGCCGGCACTTCACGCCAGGGAGCGTGGCAGTGGTCGACAAGCAGTGGCAGAGCGGAACCCTATTAACAGGAGAAGAGAGCAAAGGTCGCCTCGCCGGCTAGGTCAATGAATCCCATCAGTGGTTTCCCTAACCATAACGTGGTCGTTGATTGATTGCTCTGGAAACCTTAATGACGGCAACACTCCCCAAGGGGACGGATAGAGAGGTAAGGCGAAGAACTAACCAGCCCTTGTGCACTGATTATCCAGAACACCAGGAAACGTGGATGGATTACTTCGCCTGCTTAACAAAGACTTTGTGCTCTTACCTTAAAACGGCAACTCCATGTATAATGCAGAAGTTAGCTGTTGTGTGCCGTGAAGTCGACGAATGTCTGCCAAAGCTCGGAAAATGTGGGTCACAATTTATAGCGAAGCAATGCGTTCAGAACGCTATAATATTAAACCATTTACATCGTTCGAGATAGAGCAATAATTGAACATTTTTTTTCTGTTGGCCGCCAAGCGGTGGCGCTGAACGCAGACAACAAAAGGCTGTGGTGAATCTCGAAGCTGAGTTCACACAAAGGAAAACGCCTAAGATGCAGAAAAATAAGTCGACATCTCGACTGCCTGATAAAGACTACGGCTCATACAAGAGCCACCAACAAAAATTATTCACGAGTAGGAGAGAAACGGGACATTATGGTTTTATGTTACCGTAGATATTGCCAATAATATAAAGCCTTAGCCTCGGCGCGTACATATGGTGATCGGTGTATTAATATGCGACTAAACGTACGATCATTGAAGTGAACGTGCCACGCGAATGTTTTGAAATAAAACAAGAACACATTAAGGTATCATCTGGCAGCGACCTCCTCGAGCAAGGATTATAAACTACTGGCACCGCTTCGTACTCTTTCGACGGAAGAGATTTTGGATATTTGTTCAAACTTAATAAATCAGGAGCCTCAACACATACACCTTAGGCATGTGGCTTTGCTAGAAACATTTCAAATGAAGTGACCACTTCCGGACACCGCAGTTTCAAGCCAACGTACAGTCAACAACAAAAGCTTGCGGGACCCGAAACCTTTAAAACATCGATATTACCGCTTAGTTTCTAAGCATAGCCTCGAAATAAAGATTACAGCCTGTACAATATAAAACATCTACCTCCTGAAACTTTTAAATGCAAGCTATATTGCGAGGCTAAGCAGTAATACACGTTTTTCCGAAGTTTTGGATCGCGTGAGCTTTTGCTGTGGACTGTACCTACAAAACGCACATCTTTGTACTCATTCAAATCGAAATACATCATGAATTAGGTTTACTGTTTACCCCCACAGTTTTTCTACAGAGTATAACTAAGTAACCTTAGTGGACGTAATGTGATATCTGGTTAAGTGCTACGTGTTTGGTTGTTTAAGAGACACACATGTAAATATGCAACGTACACAACACCGAATCTCGTGAAGCGAGTCTACGGCAAAAGTCCTAAGGAAATAAACAGTTCCCTTACATTTTATCTGTGTTGAGTAACTACAGCAACCATACAGCATTTAAAACTTAGCTGTTTCAGCTACTGTTACCAAAGCAGCTGAGACAGCGAAAGTACTGATCGTATTATCAGGGCAAATATGCCCAACAAATTTGATCGGAGAAGTTTGCCTCGCTACCTCTAAATGTTTTTGCACCACCCACGCTAATACCGGTAAGCACAAAGACCGGAGAGCACTGGACAATCCTTTCGGCCGTTAACTACTGCGGACGCGCCAATGAATACTTCACTCGTACGCTTGTCTGCCCTGAAACCCAATTAAGATGTGCTTTTTCCGGAGCCATTTACTTGCAGAGTCGTAGTTGGGTACCGTATCCTGGAATAATACATGAAGGTCTTCATTAAGGAGCGGTAGTCCGCGGATGGAGTGCGGCTGCTTGCTTCATTACTATTGAATGGGATTAGAGAGCAGAGCCGATGCCTGCACTCTATTTTTGTTGTTATGAGGTCTCTGCCGCTCTGATCAAACTCGCTAAAACTCTGTGACAGTGAAAGCTATTAGGTGTCTGCATCAGGACTTAAACATTCATTTTCCTAAACAAATAGAGGTAGTTGTCTAACGTAATCTCGTTCGAATGTTGTAGCTACGTAGCTTAAGTTCGTGATTCGGTCTCCGTTAGAACTTGCACTCAGAAGTCGCAGTTACTCGCCCTTTAGAAGAAATTTACTTGACAAGCATAAGATAGCTATGGTGAGAATTATTGAGAAAAGGTATTTCTTAGCTGCAAATTCGCAATGATGAAAGAGCAAGAAGTAGGGTTGTGTAAGGAAGGGGGGGGGGGGGGGGGGGGTCGAATTGAACGCATCAGTTTCACTGGCGCTTTTTTTCTTATCTTTTTCGGACAAAGCTATGGTAGAGAAACATGCAAAAATTCAACGACTGATAATATCGATCCATTACATTTACCCTATCGCACGGGCGCAGGAGTGAAAGGGCGGAGGCGGGGGGGGGGGGTGCAGGGAAGTCTGTTGTCAGATTCCGCTCACAAGATTTCTGCGCTGCGTGCCCCCTTTTGTGCTTCCCGCCCTTTCGGCTTTAATTTCTGCGCTCCGGCGCCTCAGAGTTTATTCCACATCTATAACAAGGAAAAGGTTCTTGCTACGGTGGCCTTGTCTTAAAGGGCCACTCAAAGAAAGTATGATTTATTTCCAGAAATCCCTGAAGACCCTCTCTGAGAGCGTGTTACATAGTCGATTAGGAAAAAGAGGTTACAATGCAAAACAGACGAAGCTAACATCTTAAAATTACAAAATAAGTAAGCTGACTTAAGCAAACAAATGAAGTACTAGCAGAACACAAACTAAAAATAAAATACGCTATAATGAACATACGGGAATTTTGACGAATAGTACACTTTGAGATCATATTTCACAAGTTCTTTAAACTTGAAAATGTCAAATTGTTACGTAATGGGAGGCGGAATCTGCTTCCACTCAACAGTTGTTCTCGCAATGAATGAGTTAGCAAAAGTTGAAGTGCGGTAGTCAATGAGTTTGATTGGAGGGGATGATGACAGCTAGGAAAGGTGGCCGAGGGTGGGTGGAAGAAGTCGTCATGAACTAACGGATGATGCCCATTTCTGCTGAACAACGACCAACGAGCATCTTTACGACGACGGGAAAAGTTGCGACCTGCACGAACTTTTAAGGCAGTGACGCAAGAGAAAAGGGCGTAGTCGGAGAAAAAGAAACGAGCTCCTTGGTTCTGGACATATTCGATGTTATCAATAATGCTGCTTCATCTGGATCCAATATGGAAGAAGGATATTTAATTTTACGATGTATTTAGGGTAATGAACGCCCCGCCACGGTGGTCTAGCGGCTATCGGTGGCCCAGTGGCTACAGCGTCTTTCATAACTATATCTGGTTTTGGGAAGGAATGATGATGATTTGTGGTGTTTAACGTCCCAAAACCAGCTCTGATTATGAGAGACGCCGTAGTGGAGGGCTCCGGATATTTCGACCACCTGGGGTTCTTTAACGTGCACTGACATCGCACAGCACACGGGCCTCAACATTTCGCCTCCATCGAAATGCAGGCGCCGCAGACAGGGATTCGATCCCGCGACCTTCGGATCAGCAGCCGAGTACCATAGCCACTAGACCACCATGGCGGGGCGGTTTTGAGAAGGAAAACCCCCGAAATAAATCAACGGTCATGTACGCACCTACGCAGGAGAATCACGTAGATAACGTTTTAAGAGGCGAAATGAGCGGTTAGCAGCTGAACTCATGTTACAGTTCCAGGTTAGGTTAATGTAAAGGCTAGAGCGATTATTTTACCTCATTAGAATCTACCACTGCTTTCTGCGGGCCAGTAAACGATTTTCTTTTGGTTTTTGGACACCTGCAGCTGACAGTCTCTGGCGCTGCCGCTCAATTTGGATCACCCGCGCCAAAAAGAGAACTTGGTGACACATGGCGGCTGCCGACACTACGGAGCAGTGAGCTCCACAGCCGTAATAAACGGTAACGAAAGTGAATACTGTGCGTTTAGTTTTTGTGTGTTTATATAAGTCATGTTACGTTTATAATCTGGAGCAGGAGTCGATTACTAGGAGTAGATGAGGTGAAGTGATTTCATAAAAAGGCAACCACAGGGCAGGGAAGAGGCCGCCACTCCAACTTCTCAATTTCGTCATTTTCCGGCTCAAAACTGTTTTCTCCAGGAATGGCGAGCCGATTCTCAAACATTACCTTTCACCCTTGCTGGACTTAGTATTCCCCTTTAGTATCCCTTTAACATTCAACGACGCTCCGCCACGGCGGCTATGGCACTCGGCTGCTGATCCGAAGGTCGCGGGATTGATCCCCGGCCGCGGCGGCTGCATTTCGACGGAGGTGAAATGTTGAGGCCTGTGTGCTGTGCGATGTCAGTGCACGTTGACGGACCCCAGGTGCTCTTACTTTCCGTAGCCCTCCACCACGGCGTCTCTCATAATCAGGTAGTGGCTTTGGGACGTCAAACCCCAGAAATCAATCAATAACTTCAGGTTGGATTTCTTCAATAGTTACTCTTCTATTCAAGCATTTTCTTCGAAAAACTTTAATGGCTGGTGGAATCTGTAGTGCGGAAACCACGTTATGATTATGAGGCGCAATTTAGGGGGGGCTCCGCAAATTTACACAACCTGGGGTTGCTCAACATACACTGAGAAGGTATACGGTACCTGCGTCTCTACCATGTGCGCCTCCGCCGGAAATGCGATCGCCCCGGCGGAGATCGAACCCGCGTATTTCGTGGGAGCAGTCGAGCGTCATTACGGGTGTACCTACATGGCGGGCTTCCAAGAAGACTGACATATGCTCACTGCTTCGTTTTCGCTATTAGGTGCCAGAATATTCATCTAAATATATCTTCCAGCCAAAATTGCTGTGATAATAAATCATCAGACATTCTTCATTCTGATGGTGTTTTGCGCGTTAGTTACATGAAACACAACGGTGCTCTAAGAGAAGGATGGGGTTTGCATTTTTGGAGTGCAGTGGCAAATTGATTTGCTTTGATTTGTGGAGTTTAACGTCCCAAAACCAGCACTGATTATGAGAGACGCCGTGGTCGAGGGCTCCGGAAATTTTGGCCACCTGGGGTTCTTTAACGTGCACTGACATCGCACAGCACACGGGCCTCAACATTTCGCCTCCATCGATATGCAGCCGCCGCGGCCGGGATTCGATCCCGCGACCTTCGGATCAGCAGCCCAGTACCGTAGCCACTAGACCACCGTGGCGGAGCTGCAGTGGCAAATTAGAAGACGAAATTACGTTGAGTTCATGATCCCTTCCTCCCACTCTCTCTTCACTTTTCTTTTTACACGAAATAAATAAAACAGGCGGATATAAATTGGCAACCTAGAAATCTTTGCAACGAAGTGCAGCTCCACAAAACCCGAACGTTTTTTCGTCTAAGGAGAGTCAGATCGTATGGTGTGATTGCTCCATCTTCACACTGGGGACTGTCCGTTACGCTGCAGTAAATCTTCTGCCCTTATTTTTACTGTTGAAGCAATTGTCGTAGGAACTTCGACGGCAGAGTCGTTTTGAGCTTTTATCATCACGCACAAATTGATCTCGGCTGCACAGCAGTAGGGAAGTTTCAGCTTCGGAAGACAGATCATATCGCCTTTCGTACGCTTCATCGCACCGTTGCGCCTTACGATAACACTGTCTTGGGATGGAGACTGCTGCGTAAAATGGGGCAGCTTTCCCACTCAACCCAAGACTTTTCCTTTAGTGCACCAACCACCCTAAAGAACCGTTGCTCATGCCGTTTCAGCTTGCTTTCCTTTTTAGGTGTGTAGTGCCTTTATTTTTTTTAATACTTTGAGCATATTAAAATACTTTATTTGAAGTACTCAAGTTGCGTAACCACCCTGACTGGTGTTTATCGAAGCGCGCAGAGGGTTAGTCATGGACTGCGCTTTCAGCAGAGCGATTTTTTTTTACTTTCATCAACGTGTACTAGATTACGTTTATTTCTTTAACGTTGATTAATGGGTCGATAGGCTACGTTTTCACGAGACTTGCGAAGCTGTCACACTATCTTTAAACAACTAAAACAGAAAGACGTGAACCCTTATTTAGTGAAATAACATAAGACAGAGCGTTCTGTCTCGCGTGGTTTCATTGTGCACTAGTTTGCGCTGTCTTGCACAACAATGTTCACCTAAGAGCCCTTGGTGGTCGATCCTACTTAAAAACCCACGTCGACCTGGCATTCCCATTGGAAGACCTGCAAGTTTCTGGAACGCACTGACGGCACTGATTTCCGGCCAGAAATTACAGACTAGTGAAATAACTAAGACTAAGCTTAATCGAACTGACAGATACGTTGGTTTCGATGCTGTTGCACTGGTGCCTGTTTCTAGGAGTCTTGAATGCTGCAGCTAAATGGCAGATACTCGAACGCTTGTTAACTGCATTATGCTGCAGCGGTTTCACTATTAAGCGCTGCGGAAAAACCCAGAACGTATCATGATTCAATGTGTTTACAGGAATGTCAATTCATTATTTCTTGTCGGCATCCGTGCTTTTTGTCGATTATTCTGTATTATTTAATTATTTGCTTATTATTAATGACCAAAAAGAAAGACGCTATGTTAGAGGGTACACAATAATTGTCGCATCTTGAACTGCAGCGTTCACAGGGAGCTGCGCTTTTCAAATTTCTCTTTATCACTATTTGGGACAGCACAACAGCTTGTCACTCTGATGAAGCTGCGGAGAAAAACTCCTGTGCTGAGACCTTTGGTCTTGGGTGTCACTGAATGACCGTGTAACAAGCTTTCGAAATATGGTTGGCCTACGATTTTTTCTGTTTTTGGACAACATCTAGGTAATGCTGCAATAAACTAGGTGTGCCAGGCTAACACCTCCTGCAGCCACAACACCACTACTACTACTACTACTACTACTAGGATAACGCTGAACGGTGAATTACACTATTTTTTGTATGACAAGCATGCATTCGAGACGGGAAACACACACCACAACCTGGTGAGAGCATGACGATTAGATAATGCTTAAAACACGTTGTAAGAATTCTTTATCTCTGCTGATTGAAGATTCAGGAATATCGAAATGTTCTTTCATTTTTTAACGACACCTGGCTATCAGCAGTGGTAAATTGACCCTTTGTGTCGTCATGAAGTAGTCTATTTTATTATAGCACACCACCTTTCCTATTCCAAACTACAGTTTAGTCAAGTTGAGATTTCCTCTGGTGAGCGTGCCTTTCTCTCCACTACTTGCGCCCCCCCCTCCTCTCTCTCTCTCTCTGTCACTTCAATTTTATTTGTAACAAGATGTGCAAGTCCCAGCTGAAGGCGAAAATTTAGTAAGGACATGTAAGAGCAGCAGGATCTTGATGTAGGCGTGTTGGTTTATGGTTAACAATGGGATAACAGCCCAATAAAACGCAAACAAGGACACGTCCTGTGTACTCTTCGTTATTTCTGGCTGTTAATACATACTATTTTCTTCCAGTTAAAGTCCTTGAGACACTCTATCGAGTTGTTTTGAAAAATATACATGGAAAGAATAACCCAAATGTAATATTAAGTGACCTCTAGTAGTAAATTCAAACAACTTTCTTTCTGACAACCTTTTGTCAATGCTTCCCGAAAACGACAAAAGAGTGAAATAATGAAGGGGAACTTGATGATTAACGAAATCCTCTAGCGCTACTCGTAAGCTTTGGTTACAGGCTCCAGCATAAGTTTAATTATATCGCCTTGTTTCACGCGAATGTATACATGTATGCACGTGTGCTGTTGTGTGGGACCCATCACGGTAGTGTAGTGGCTACGACACTCGGCTGCTGATCGAAAGGTCGCGGGTTCGAGCCCCGGCCGCGGCGGCTACATTTCGCGGGAGGGGACATGCTGAAGCTCGCGTGCTGGGGGATATCAATGCGCGTTAAGGAGCCCCAGGTGGGAAGAAATTTGCGAAGCCCTCCACTTCGCCTCTCATAATCGTATTGTTGTTCTGAGTTCTAACACCACAGAAATGTACCAATCAATAAAAATTTAGGATAATTTGTTGCTAATTCAAGTCACTTCATCGGACTCGCCAAACGTAACACCTGTGCAGCTAAGCCATCGGACTAACCTGGGAATATACGTTGTGTCCTGACAGATCACGTCCAGGACAAATCAGCAATATGCGGCTGTGATTTGGCAGTTCAGGTCGCTCAGCTTTTCTCTCTCTATTCTTCTTTGCTTATTTGTTTCGTTGTTTGTTTGCTTGAGCATCGTCGTGTCTGTGTTAGTACTCTGATGTTCAGGCATTCAGCCTTGTTAATGGGTGTGGAGGAAAACATTTTGAGTGATAAATCCAAAGTATCTCAGCGTTTTTTTTCTATTTATTACTGACGTGGTGATCATTAAAATGTTATTTCTTATTTTGATGATGCTGTCATGAAAACTGGCTGCACAGTGTTGCGCTTTGTCTTTCTTCAAGCTACACTGAGCCGCGAGAGGAGGAAGGAAGGAAGGAACGGGAAAACAGAAAGGCAGGGAGTTGGCTACCCTACACTGGGGGAATGGGAAGGGGGAATAGAAAGATGGGAGAGAGAGAGAAAGAAGGGGAATAATGAAATAGACGTTGTAGGACAAGTCCAACTTTCAAAGGCGTTCGCGCAAACCAGTCATCTTCAGAAAGCGCAAAAGTGCTTTTAGTGGCTTGTGGGCCGACGATTGAAGAGGGCGGTGTTCGAGCAGCACCTGTGCGGAAAGTGGACGGTCGTCAATTTGGCGTAGTGTATGAGCAAGTGTTCTCCTTTACGCGACGAATCGCGGACAGTAGCACAGGAAATGGTCCAGGGTTTCGTCGGTGTCGCACATCTCTCATGTTGCACTGTCGATCGCTGAGCCGCGAGAGAAGTTGCATAGGCGTAAGGTGCTGGGACTTTTGGGCGCAATTTCAAAATGACATCCATGCCTGGACGCTGTCAGACATCATATTAAACTGGACTTCAAAATTTTGAATTGCATATCTTCACGTGTAATGAATGAAGGACGACAAATGCAAAATCTACACTCAAATAGCTCCACTTGCTTCCACTATTCAATACAAATTGTACGACTTCAAAGGACAAAACCAATGCGTGAACATGAACTAGAAGAGAAGCTGGATGAACAGATCGCTAGAAATGATTGGGAACAGGGTGCGTCGCAGGAGCCAATGTTTCAACAAATCGCTGTCCTGACGAAGACAAGTCGACTTGTCGAAACGTTGGCTCCTGCGTCATTCCCTCTTCTCAATCGTTTTTAGCGATCTCTTCATCGATATGTGAATATGAGACGCACAGTAGTGAGGGTCCCCGGAATACATTGGAAGGTTTTGTTTTCGTTTTTCTTTTTGTTTTTATTTACCAATGCCCACCGAAACCTAAACACTCCCATGTTCTCATAATACGGCCCCATGGAAACGCGGCCACTGCGGTAACGATTTGATCCCGCTGCCTTGTGCTTGACCGCCCATTGTCACAGCCACTACACAGCCACGTCGAGTGGAGATCCCACTATTCATTTTACTGTGAAGATGGCGAGGTCTTGCTTAATTTATTAGCAGTAATGCTTAAGGTCTACCAGGTATCCTTCTTTACAGCTGCTACCATGTTCGTAATGAGATGTGTGAGCACCTCAATTATCGACTGCTGAATAAAATTGTACTCTTTCCATCTTAAAATTGGGAATAAATATGAAAAGACAAAATTTCTCTCGGGATAGTATAGCTTGAAAAAAATTGATCAGGCTCGTGCTTTCTTTGCCACCTTGTCAAATTCACACTACCAGTGATCCGACGTCTACTTCACACTATCTCTGATTCCACATTGTCATCCGCCAACTATCTCCAATTCATTCATCCGCCACCTTCGATGGCGTAGCCCGAAAAGGCTGCTTCCTGTCTGCAGAACATCTACGGAGCAACACAAAAATCTACGGAGCAACATCTATGGAGCAACACAAAAATTATGAATTATTCCAAAACCTATCGAAACTACAATATCATTATAAGTCTCGCTTATAGTTTTGACTACTTGTGATAGCACAATACTTAAATTGCTTCTCACCAGGTCACACGGGAAATTTTCGTTATACATTGAAAGTTCTTAATTACCCAATAAGGATTGTTCTACAGCAAGAATACTTCAAATTGGTCCGTTATTAGCGGAGATAAAAATATTTCAAACTGCACAAAACCAGGATACAGGAGAAGATGGCGACTGCCAGCACGATAGCCTTTCCACATGCCGATGCTGCGTGGCGAATACAACAACAAAAAAAAAGCATAACAGGGAAAGAGGCGAAGCGCACGCTATTGCGCCGGCGTTCGGTAGCCCTCTCCGAGCTGCGAGCCGTCGGTGTGTGTGCGTATGTGAGAAGGGTGGAAAGAAGGTGCTCAGCCTACACCGCCAAGGTATCGCAAGCAGAAGAGCAAAGAGCGTTAAGTTGGGGAAAAGAGCAGGGTGATACGAAGAAGGGGGTGACGAATAGAAAAAAAAGGAGAAAGAAGAAAAAAAATTGAGAGAGTAAGAGCACAACGGCAGCAGGATGATTTAGCTATAAAAATAGAAATGAATACGCAGGTCCTTGTCTTCATTCTTGACAAACAATTCTTCCAATTCTTGAGGCCTGCCTGTGTCTTGCTCTGTTTTGTTCTTTTTTAGTGTTGTTCTTTCCTGAAATAGTGTTTGTACTCTTGAGCACTAAAGCAGACTCGGCCTCCAGCTTTCCAGCAACGAGAATCTCCCTCTTAAGGTTTCAAGAGCTGTGCGGGAAAGTTAGAATAAAAATTTTAAAATGTTTTCATTATTTTCTGAATCATCGCTTTCGAAATGCCAGTTAGTCTTTGGTTCGTTTTTATAATTTCTGGTTTTCCCTTAATTAATTTTTCCTTATATTCTTTCCATTTTAGTTCCTTCCATCTGTACCATGGGACGTGTTTCCAAGGGGTGATCGTATGATTACACTCGTGCCTGACACTGGCATGGGTTGACTTCTATATTTCAAGTCTTTCAAAATAATGTGAGAATCGGCCGTGGCCTGAAATTGCTTGCGAAGTAGAGAAGCTGTTTGGGAAGTGCTCTGGTATTTGTTTTATATTTTTATTCACTTACTCATTTGCCCCTCTGCTGTCCAAGCTTTATTCCATTCGCCGAATAAGGTTTCCTTAACTTCATTTTTATTTATGTTTTCGTAGCTGGCGTTTTTATTTCTTCACCTTGTTTTGCAGCCTCATTTGCTAGTTCATCGGCTAAATTGTTTCCTTTATGTGCCGCCTCCGGACTGTTCAATTAAAGGTTCGACATATCGAAGCGCTCTCTCGACGAATGTCACGTGTCGTTCTTTTTTCGTGACGCGGAGGCTTTTTTCGGTGACGCACGGCTCCACCGCGGTGCGGAGTTTATTTTCTCCTTTTTGCGCGCGATACTTTCGAAAAGAGAGTAATCGACAGTCGGCGGGCTAATCTGAGCGCCTTCCGTGGCGCGTATAGCGATGCAGTTTTTGGCAGGCATGATCGTCAGCCCACAATGTATGCAATGCGCTTGTCAGCGCAAAAGTCACCTGACTTTGCGGAGGGGGAGGGGGTAGGAGAGTAGGGGTGTTGCGGAGAGGCTTCAAGCCACCATAGTAATTACATTTTTATTAGCCTACCGTTGCATGACAGGCTTCAGCTCATTTGTGGCGTAAAACTATCACTGAAATAATTTGTGGAGTTGTCAGCGACGTGTAAAATAGAAACAAACAATCTTCCAAAATAGCAGAAACTTCAAACCAGGGTGTCTTGAGAAGCCAGAGATTTGGTGCAGTAGTCGCATGAGGAGACATGGTGAGATGACTTTTCATTGTATGCTAGTACTGTCTCACAGAATTTAACGAATGAATTTTATGCTCCCTGAGAGCGGCCCTCCTTCAAAGGCACAGTCCTCAGTTTTGGGCCGCACAGGTAGCAGCCACCGCTTCGAGACTGTCCACTAGTCACTATACTGCCCACTCGACGCCATCACGTTGAACATTTAGCACATCGTAGTTCGCAAGAAAGCATCTTCTGAAAACAGAAAATTGTAACGAGAAATAGAAAGGAAGCACGTTAGAACCTATTTACGGAAATAAAACAAACAAAACCAACAATGCACCCGGGAGCTCAGTTTGACGCTCATAGGGTGAGGCCGCTGCTTCAACAAAACACCATGCTTTGTGGAAGGAGCGAAGCAAGAGCAGTAGCTCTTCTCTCACACTACAACAAACTCGGCACATCAGAAGCGCGCCAGCTGTGCCTCCAACTTCTTTTTCCGCCTCTGCTTTGTCGACTGGTTCGCCTCATGTCTCTGTCGGTTTGCTGCGCCTCCTCAGGGGATCCCGCTATTCGCCCTACAAAGGCCCTTTTGTGTAGCCGAGAATAGAAGGAACTGGAAGCAATGCTTGAGGCGGCGGTGAGTTCCTATCAGTCACGTTGAACTCCCAGACGTGCTCTGCAGCGGCGACGTACAGAGAGCTTGAGCGGCAAACAAACGCCGCAGGAAGAGAGGGAACAGCTCCTTGGACATGCTACAAGCGTGTTAAGTTTGTATGCAGACTTCTAAACTGGTACCCGCTCGGCAGCGCCTGGTTTGCATGGCACGACCGAAAAGTTGCGCTGCACGAAGCCTAGTTGTGTATTTTTGCATTAGTTAATTGCTTTGCAGAGGCATTGTTTTTTAAGTGTTCAGGTTCAAGCAAGCAGGTTTCCGTATCTTTCATGTATTTCGACATTTCTTGTACAAACTCATAGCATGGTGGACGTTCGGGAAAGGTGGTAAGCAGAGCGCGTGTAGTTGTACTGCTACGCATTTTAGCCGAACGTTTCACATCGTAGCCTACTAAATAAACCTTGCTATTGTGATGTCTGTAGCATAAAATAATTCTAGCCCAGAACATTATGGATGTGTTCAGGTGTGTGAAAGAGGCAGTATGCACGCCAGGCTCAGCCGACACACATATGAGACGGTCTGTCGGCGTCTTTGTGACCATAATATCGTGAAAGAAACGACGTTACATGTGCCTCAAGACAAATAGCATGAATTATTGAACTGGAGAAAAATCGAAAACGAAGCAAATCTCAAATGCAAATAGGTCGCGATATTACTTTGTTGAGCTACTGCTAATTTCTGTTGTGCCCTTGATCGTGCAGTACAAAGTGACAAAAAAAATGAAAATAATAAATCTTAGCGCAGATTTCTCTCCAGATATAACAAAGCTAACCAGGCAAGAACTCGCCAACGACCCGCTGCACGGCTTCATTACATAACATCTGGAAACACGGTCACTTTCCTCAGGAGCTCTTGCACTACGCTTCTATTTCTGGCGTAATATACTGCACAAAGCCGTGCGGCCTGACGAAAAGGTAAATGTTGAGAATGTCCAAGATTAAAGCTAGATTCATCTCCAGTGCGGAGGTGTATTGCAACATATGCAATCACCAAGAAAGGCTTACTGTAGCTGCCAGCACTTGCGTCAAGCACGAAACAGCGGCGAACTTATCAGCTATGAACAAAACGTTATCATGAGAAAGCCTGCTTCACTGTGAGGAAAACAGATGCCCATCAAACGGAGATATTATAGTACGACGGTTTGTATGGCCTGATTCACTGTTATTTGTTCCATCCAGAAGAGCGTGCAAGGGGATTTCCCCAGTCTCTGTCATTTCGCAACCTCTACTAACATGGCTTACCTCTGCGGTGGTGTCGTACGTAATGTGTGGGCGCTCGTTCCTTTGTGTATGTTTACAGTTATTGGACCAGCCCCTTATCTTTGTTCTCTTACGTGTGAACAATACTACCTTAGGAGGATGTTTTATCTGTCTTGTTCCGGTAAGCTGGAAAAGGTCAGCGGAATGCTAGTCGTGGAACTTCGAGTACCGTCTTTCTTTTTCAGCAAAAGCTTTCGGCGACGGGTAAGTAGCGGTATAAATTAGGGATAGAAAGGAACTAGCAGCGATCGTTGCGTAAAGCAGACAAAGCAGGTACGAGAGGGCCTTTATTTACTGCTTTCTTCGCTCCCATTGTCGGTTCAACAAGTGGCCCGAGAACGGCACCGTATCGACCGAGAACGCCTGTCCGAAGGCGCTCTTACGACATTGCGAGCACTGCACGATGTTGGGTGTGTGGAAGACTTGTTGTACCGCTATTCTGTTCGTTCTGTTTTAAGTTTTCGTTCAACAGTGCCGCAAAACACTGTGCATTCAGACTTCTTTTCTTTTTTAGGAGAAACGAGAGTGGTTGGGTTCGTAGCACCGATGATATCAAGGGTGATGAAATGCGGAGCCGAGCAGAACTCACGTCGCTGCTTGTCAGTGTCGCTACGCGTCGCAACAGTGGTCCATTTCCAGCTGTCACTAACTGTGCCTACTCCTTGCGAACGAATATTCGAAATCATACTCTCGCCGAAGAGCACTGTCAGTACGTCGCTGGTGCTGAGCGAGCATTGCCTTCGTAGTCCTTGTATTTTCAATTTTCCCCCTGTATCCCACAAACTACCTTACCCTATCCTCTGGAGCTGCGCTTCCTTTGACATTGATGCTTACGCAGTACTTCTTGTGTCTTCTTGACTTTGAAATCATACTACTTCATTTATACAATTTCACTT
The DNA here is from genome assembly GCA_013339685.2 of Hyalomma asiaticum. Taxonomy (NCBI): domain Eukaryota; kingdom Metazoa; phylum Arthropoda; class Arachnida; order Ixodida; family Ixodidae; genus Hyalomma; species Hyalomma asiaticum. Next base: position 41,569,244 of record CM023486.1, read on the forward strand.
TATATATAATACGTGTCTGTGTGCATGTGCGTGATCACATGCTCGCCATTTCTTTCTCCTGTTAATTCCCTCACGTATACTACCTATATATAGAATATTCGCGCGCACATGAGAGTGAAAATGGTGAGTGCGCGCTCGCCGGGTTAGTTGCACGAAGGGCATGTATGCTTCCCATGGTCAACCCGGCTACTACCGTAAAGGGTAGTTAACGTATGACATCCAGTTCATGCTACAGAGGAGACTGGGCAGCGAATCTTGGGTATAACCTGACCCGGTATGAGAATTTAACGCGTACTTTTGCGAATGAACAAAGGCTGCGTGGAATTCTGCAAACGAGCATTAACACGACAGCCCTCTCTCTTAGACACGCAGTCATACAGCAGTGCTTTCGTTTTAACAGCGAAGCTGCTATACCTGTTCGTAATTCATGCGTGGTAACTCACATCGCAGGACAAACAATAGTTAGAATAAAAATATGTCTTCGAGGTGTCGCACCGAACCTACGACCGCCGGTTTACGAATACGACGCCCTGACCACTGCTGTCGGCTCCATGCGAGGCAGGCTTTAAGACAGGGTTTTCTACGCTTGAATACGTAGGTGCAACGAACGGCGCGCGCCCTTATCAAGTCATGCATGGCCACATTCCCACCTAAAACACATCTAGTGTGACGTCACGCTGTCCTCCTTGCACCGCCGCGCGCCCATCAGATTGTGCCGCGCCAAGATGAAGAGATGAAACCAATGCCTGTTGGCTCTCGCGCTTCTCTTGCACTCGTGCTTTCAGCTTAACTACTTCCACGTGTTCTCGGAATGACGCAGAATAAGACTGTCCATCACCTATGCTGTTTCGCTAGCGTTGCGCCACTAGTGCAAGCTATCCTAATATCTTTTTCTAAGCTATATAAAGGAATAATTCCTGGGATCTGACTCATACACTGTTGCACCGCAAAAAGCGGCGCAGACACACCAACTTTGGTATAATCTGTGGCAGCGGTTACAAAAAGTTTAGCAAGTTAGCTCTGCGCGACTGCGCGGTTGACATCCCCGGATATACGCGCCTAATGCTGAAGTTTACGTTTAATTTGTAAATAAAAAAAAAACCGGGCGCCACAAATATTTCTCACGCCTGCTTAATTGTTCTGTTCAGTAGAGAAGCGTTGAAAATGCCTATGTTTGCGGTAGCCGTGCGATATAACGTCGTCTTTGCTTGCGCCCCCTTGCCCCATCCGTATTTATAGCAGAAGAGAAGATGCACCATGTAGTGGTGTACGGACGCTCATATGTCTTAGAACCACATGAAGTCGATCCGGTCGGTGGTATTCATCATGAATTCCAACCGCAAGATTAATTGTAGTATGAAAGTTGGTAAGATTTTCGATGCAACACTCTTTTACACTTAATCATATCCTCTGGGAGTGCAGAGAAGCCCCACCCTCTCCCGATCTCCCGGCCACTCCCTCGCCTAAGGGGTGGGAGGAGGTCATGACCTCCACCAGCCTTAGTGTCCAGTCCAAATGCCAGAGGCCCGTGTACTGTGCGTTGTCAGTGCACGTTAAAGAACCCCAGGTGGTCTAAATTTCCGGAGCCCTCCACTACGGCCTTTCTCTCCTCTCTATCTCTTTCACTCCCCTTCCCCCACCCCGACGGACGCTTCGCCGCGCTCCGTACTTGGGTTCCAGAAATTAGCGTCCTTTCCTAACCTAACCACAATCATCATGATCATCATCATCCAGGCCATACAGAGAGCAGAGGAAGTAGCCACCAGGCTCGACCTGGCGGATCACCTACCTCCGTAACTGTCGACCAATAAAGATTTATCTCTCTCGCTCTTTCTTTATTAAACTTGATTTCCTTGACAGGACAGTGTCCATCGAAAAAGGAAAACTAAGGATACATTACAGAAAAGCAAAGAGTAGCTAGCGATGCCTCGACTGCGATAGTGAATTGCCCCCGACACTGCGCACAGGGGATATTTGTCGGTCTGGCGAGACACTTAATGAAGATTTGCAACAATGAAGTGGATTACTTCCACCACTTATGCAATCTAAAGGCAACCTTGGAAGAAAGAAATCACCAGCACGACGCTGTCAGCAAGGCGTACAATGACTCGTTGAACTAGATAGGACGCCTGCACTCGAAAAAAAGAGGCCCTAAAGCGCAAACCAACAAGCCCCTAAGCATTCATAAGAAAATACTCCGATGGGCTTCGAAACATAAATAATATTCTCCTTAAAAATAATCCCAATACCAAGAATCAATAATTACCCCGGAGTCGCCTATTCAAGACTCGTCTATCGCTTTATTAGAACCTTTGATTTCTGGGGCTCTACGTCTCAAAACCACGACATGATAATGAGAGACGCCGTAGTGGACGGCTCTCGAAAGTTCAACCACTTGCGGTTCTTTAACGTGCACGCACTGAAACCACACTCTACACGGTCCTCAACATTGTAATAAAAAATTTAAAGTGTGCCTCCTTTAACTTTGCAGCGTCCACTTATTTCGCCGACATTTTCAATGTATGTTCTCGGTACTACAAAAATATGTGCCAAGCCAGTCACCTGAAAGTAACTAATTTTGCTAAAACTTATTCATAAAATTTTTAGGGGATTCCCATATGGGGGACACTGTGTTTTTGACGTCATTGTCTTTAGCGTTGCCTACCCAAGCGGGCCGTGGGCAAAAAAAGAAGGGTGATACAACAGCTCTCAAATCGTCGCTCTCAAGTTCAGAAAGGTTGGCATATAACTCAATATACGTCATCGGCTGACGTCAGCAGTTTCAGTTTCCTGTCACCATGTCAGTATTTCTAACGCCGGGGAAACTGACGCCATCGCGTACACCGCACAAAGCGTTCATCCGCTTCTGCTTCGTTTGAATACAAACTTTATTTTGTTATTTAAAATTATGGGTGAGTCTCCGAGCAAACTGAACCACTTTCCCTGCTACAAGATTATCAGTACCACTTGAAAAATGCGATATCAGAATATCGTGAAGAATCCGCTGGAACTTTTAAGGACATGTGAGTACATGCGAATTTAAACCCTCCGCGTACAGCCCGTATAATAACTTGCTTCCGTCGCACTTGAAAACATATTCAAAGTGACTTCAAAGAGAAAAACAAGGCAAGTTGCTATGTCCATCGTATAATGTTGTTTTACCTGCACTAATTCAAGCGTTATTATCATGTTCGAAAGTTCACTCTCTCACTAACAGTGCACTGGCATAACTGTTCAACCTCTTATTGTTAGTTGAACAGGCACTGCGCGCGCACCGGGAATAATCTGCTTGACGCACTCGCACAGCATTTTGATACGGGATGTCATAATTCTGACGTAATTTATATATTTCTTGTAAGCTTCCGCTCACTGAGGGACAGAAAATACAAGGGATCATATCTCGTGTGTAAGTCCAAAACACTCCAGCCTGTGGAATAAGCGTTTAAAAGGGAGCCGTTGAGTCCATGAGATACCGTAGCGGGTCGAAGACCATGACGACCAAAGGTTAAGGTGTTTCGCTCATACAAGCTAAGGACGTTTCTTCACGAAAATCTTTTCAGGCACTGATCCTCTAACCGATTCAATGAAAGCCGCGGCGTTGAAGCTATTAGTCACTTTTTTACCAACAAGCCAGGCTTTCATTCATACCAGTTAGACTAGTCGCGGTAACATCTGTGACCCAGCTCCCCTGCCTCTTTCGTTTTTTTTTCTTCTTTTTATCGAACTTTCCTCTCTTCTCTCCTCGAGGATGAGGAGAGTGCGCAAAGCGCACAGAAAAACGCTTCTGAGGGCAGTTGCCTTCCTGATAAAGACAAGTCCGCTTGTCGATACGTTGGATCCAGTGGCATTCCCTGTTCTCTATTTTTTTTTTAACGACCTGTGTATCAAAGTAGGAGTCAGCAACATACAGAAATATGGTGGGCCTGATTAAAGAGCACCTTCTATACAAAATAGCATTTGTAATTGAACAGTAAAAATGAAAATGGGCACGCGAGAAAGATAGAGAACTACGATTGCAACGTGAAAGATATGTGGCTTTTTTTTTTTTTTCAGCGTGTCGATTTTGTTGGAAACCGGGATTCGGGGTATTTCCTCTTTAGGCAGGAAAAGTGCACATCGGATTAAGAACGTAATGGCGATTTCTTGGAAGTTTTTCCTGACGGACACTGAGAAGAAGACCCAAAGGGAACTTCCAGTCCCAATCACTTATTTAAAGCGACAGGTCTCATTCCAAGAAGATCCAATTGGAACTTTGGAAACCCGATTGCGCTCATGTTGATTTGCGGATTAAACCATCCTCTGTCGCTCACGCGCCCCAAGAACTTCCGTGAAGTTTATGTGACATGCCTTGGCATTGAGTTGGTTCAGAGCCCACATTATGACCACGCCCATTCACTGAAGAGTTTTCGACGTTAATCAAACGTGAAGCTTGAGAAGAAAATGAAATTCACGAAGTAGAATGTGCACTGAAGATGATAGGGCCCAAGAACAGAGACAGGTACAAGAAATGAACGTACTTACATCTAAAAAACACACCGAGGTAGGTTCCCGGAAAATTCCATTGCGGCGGCGAAATGGTTGTGCAATGTGGAAGTGTGCAATGTGTCGTACATTTTCGGCCTTGGATATGGTTGCAGCTTTTTGTTAGAACGAGTGCCGAGAAACACTCTTCGCATGCGCAGTACGTTCAGTACGTGTTAGAAACTCGAAAGATAAAAAGAAAACGCTGCGAAAAGGTACATTTTTGTGATTGTATATAATAGACGTGAAGCTATAGGCTGAAAATTTTATAGTGAGGATGTGTCTAACAATGAGGATAATTGTTGCAAAGTTATTTCAACTAAACTAGGAAACCCTGTGCCTCATAAGCGCCTTCGCCATGCGTATATGAGCCACACACCAGAATGAAAGGAAGAAGAAAAAATCACGCCAAGATCATACCTCCACTGAGTATGAACATTCAGACAAACATTGCAGCTACTTCACATAGACGGCGCTTCGATCGAGACATTTGTTGTAGTGTGCTGACTTTACTGCACCCTATCACGGAGCGCGCAGTGCACTGAGCCATGTTGTTTTGATCAGTCGCGAAATTAATGCCACAGTGAAAATTTGATGACGCTGCTCGCAGGTTGGTTTCACAGGGTCTCCGGCATGCGTACCGATGATGTTAATTCTAATTGATCAATTCGACAATCCATTGGGCACGCCAACATGCCTCGAGCATGAGAATCCGCCGCTAAGGGGGAAGTGCGCGGTGTAATTCCATTCTTGCGTGCTTAGCGGCGCATCGCAGGTAAAATTCATTGACGAATAGGGCAATCCGTGCCGTAAAACTGTCATGAATGATATCAGTGAGCAGAAACCATCAAGCAGGAAGTACAGACCAGGTCCTGAAAACTGCGAAGATCGTACGGAATTGTTTTAAAGCACTGGCGGGTGCCTTCTGTAATCAGGGCAAACTAAAGAGGGAGTTACGCTATGACAAATGTCTCAGTCGGGGCGTCGATTACGCATGAAGGTAGCAGGAAGGTTATGTAATTGTTGTAATTACAGCGGTTATGGATTTCACTGTCGTTATGATTTTACGACGAAGCGGACCTTTAAACAAGACAGGTCTCGACAAAACGTGTCAGAAAGATCACAACGGAATCGTCCTAACTGTGGATGAACAATGTGCTCCTTCCTTTCCAGTAGATATGGTGAGTGGGGTGGGATCACGTCGCTGTGGCTGTGGAATTATCAAAAGATTCGTGCACGCCTTTAGCTTTCTGAAGTTTAGCCTCTAGTGCAGCGATATCGTTCACAACTCCAACAGCTAGTCCATGGGTCTATGTTTCAGTTGCCCTTCCCTTCTACGTCATTTCACTTCGACCGTCCATGATCTGCATGTATAGGGAATCTGTTGGCGCTGGCTTCATTACGACATGCACACAGTAGTTAAAAATGCAGAAAAAAACAGCATAGGTTAAATTAACGAAAGGCCGCGTATCATGATATTCTATTTGCACAGTACCGTGAAAAAGAAATTCAGTTGGGGTGAAACAGGCAGGGTAGAACACTAGTGCTAACAGAATATAAAAGGACCACCAACCTGCGTGAACAGTGGAAAGCCAGTAAGCTGCTGGCATGCCGCAAGTTGTACGCCGATACCTCGAAGGGTCGTAGCAGTCCATTTCCACACCCAGGTACCTGCCCTTTTTGTCGGGTGCACATTGGTGCCCACGTGAGCTGAAGAAATCGTTCAATTCCGCTGGTGGGGAAGCACACTTGAAGGGCTCCGGAAACTAGGCAATTCCTCACTTTCACGGCTCACATGTAGTACTACTGCAGATACGAATGCGGAAGGTGTTGCTGAAGAAACGCCTGCGGAGATCTTAGAGCACACAGTGTCGTTGGAAACAGATGCTGAAAGCGCTGCTGTCGAGAAACAGTCCGACTACATAGCACACATAAGAAGTGCGGCGCCGGGTGGCGCCACCGCCCGCTTCACGCATTCGCCTCTCAGCGACCAGACGCTGTTATCAGACTGCAAGGACTTCGAGCAAAATGTGGTCGCGGTGAAAGAAAACGCAAGCGAGCCAAGTTCATTCTTGATGTGACAGCAGCAACACACCTAATGGAAAAGAGGCAGCGCAGACTAGATAAGCTACGGAATTGAAGGTGTAGGTCTTTTTGCGAGTGATGGCACCCGCGCCAGCGACTGGTTTTTGTATGAATAACGCAACAGTGATCTTTTTCCCCTAACTTCAGCTTTGCAGCCATCGTGAGGCAGACGTAAACCTCTGTGAGCACACGTTGCAAAGGGATTTTGTGAACATGGAAATGTCGCTTTATGCGGCATTCGCGATACAGAAATGTGAACGCGGCATGCTCTTTAAAACTGCAGTTTTCGATAAGAACTGCAGGCTTTCAAGTGCAAAAATCACGATCTCATTATACAGCGTACTGAAGAGCTCGGGAAATAACAGCCACACTGTCTTTAACGTACACTAATAAAGCGCACTGCAAGTGCCCCTCGCATTTCGTCGCCATCGGAATGTGACCACCACGGCGGAGATCGAACCCTCGCCTTTCGATTCAGCAGCGACGCACAATAAGTGAGCGCCAGAACACCGCGGTAGACATGGAAGTGCCAGCAGGTGCTACGGTATCCTGCAGGCTTTCGTCTTCAGAGCTGTCCAACCAATTACCATATAAGCATTGTATCATCTAGCTCAAGCGGAGCTACAAAAAATGCAGAGTTTTTTTTATTAGGCGGTGAAAAGAGAGCGAAGTTGCACAAGTACACAACCCTGTGATGTGGTTGTTGGTCAGTGTGACGATATATGCACAATTACGTCTGCGTCTAGGAAGCAACAGCGACGAACATGCATGTTGGTGCAATTGCTATCAAAGGCAGTGACGGAGCCATCTAGCTTACTGCATCTTGCAACCTGAAAGTCTCAAGCTTCACAACCTAAAGGTGCGCCGGAAATGTGCGGTAATTGCTTTTCATGCTGAAAGGCACGAGAAGCCATGCGGTATGCGTCAATATCGAGCGTTTTTGCTTCAACAAAAGCGGCGACTTTTATCCGTCATTGCGGACCGCGACATCTCCCGGAGCCCTACTCGGGGCAACATAAAGATCTAACACACATGTCTCGTCAACATATTTCAATTCATTGGCTGAATATGGAGAGCATCAGTGCGGCCAATGTTACATCTCTACTGAACAATTCTACGGTGTAGCTCTTCCCTGCTTTGGAAAAATTGGCAGTCTTATCTCGGAGTGCTTTACCGCCTGCAGGCACAGGCGAATCTTGCTTACTTTACTCTAAGTACCTCAGCAGCAAAGACAGCTTTATTGGCTCGAGGACATCCAGTCACGACTGCTCAGATGACACGATGAAGATGTATATTTCCCGCATTTCATGGGTAAACCAAGTAGTGTCTCTTACCTGCCGGAACGACAGACCGAAGACGTCATTCTCCATTGTGGTCAGCACTGCCCGTCGCTTCCTTACATTCGGCTTCAAGCCATCGGCAAGTTATCCGCCAACATTCTAGTGCTTGCGTCAACCGATGTGCATCTTCCGGTACCAGGGATAAGAAACACGAGTGACCTTTATTCGTCGGCCTTGATGCACGCAACACCCACGCACTTGCTGTTTTGAATGCCCGACCTTTCTGTTTTATTCTTTCCTTCTCACTCCCCCTTATTTCCTGTAATGACCAAATCCGCATCTGCGCGGGTGGCTTTAGCACTTACACCACTTCCACCCGCCCGTGCAGTCGCCCTTCCACCACAGGGTAAAGCCACAAGTACACAATTTATTGCCAGACAACAGCCACCGATTCAAGATTTATTGCCTCCCGATGCCGTCCAACATACTAATTAAAGAGGAGGTAACCGGTGAGCAACAGTCTGATACTCAGAGGTGGCTGTGCAGTGCTTTTTTTTTCAACTGTACGTCACGGATCGGAAAAGCAGGATGCACCGGAGGCAAGAGAAACGCACCGCCGCGCGATCCAAAAATGAATCCGTCTGCCAGTTTCAGTCGCTGCCGACATACGTTGGTACACCAAGAAATTTCCAACAAAGCAGCCAGGGAAGCACCGAACAAGACTTATTCTTACGCTTTTCTTTAAAAAATGACGCAGCATAACACTTAAGCAAGGTAGCATAACACTGCATACGTGGTACACACCTGCTTGCACTCGCAACTGTTTGCATCGTTTCTGCGAGCTTTGCAACTTTGGCTGCCACGTGTTGTTCCCCTGTATACGGGACGGTGTTGCGCCCATTCAAAATTAAAATGCCCGGTATCACTGGCTCTAACGATTGCAACAGACAAAAGACTGCCATCTCCTGTTTCGTTTCCCCTTTCTTCAAGGAAAGACAAGCTCCGTACAGTTTTTAGCCAGCTAAGCGAAAGAACTTTCGCGTCTACAGGTTCCCGGAACCATCGGATTGCGCATTGCATTACCAAAAGCAACACCATCGCTCTGTTGTTGTTGCTATGTGGGGTTGAACGTCCCAAAACCAGCTCTGATTAACACCATCGCTCTCGGTAATTTATCAGTTGCTCGGTGAAATGCTTGGTTGACAGTCATCGCTGCATAAATGCTTTCCCCTCTTTTTCTCACTGTCGTTTCATATTAAGTTGTTCCATTTAGAGAAGCAAAATTGCTGAGCGATATCCGAGAACTATGAGTTGATTGACTGTTTCTGACACTGGAAATACAGTATTGATAACGTGAGTGACAGCACAGTGATCCTTCCCTCCCGCTATGACGCATTTTTTTTATTATCTCTTCCCATACATCGCCACTAGTACAGTGCAGCCAACCAGCCAACCGCGATAAGAAGTAAGCTCTCTGGCTTAACTTATTCCCATGTTCTTTCTTTCCGCTCCTTGCCATTTGCCTTCGACGCCTATGATAAATCTTGAGAGCTGTCACGAATGCACCTAACTATGGGCACTACCACTGATAAGAAGTCGCCCGTAGGAAAATCAAAGCACGGCTAGGAAACATTTCATACTTCTCGATATCAAGTAGTACCATCCGCTTCCATCGCCTATGCCACCATCAAAGCGCGGAAGGAAAGTAAGATATGGGCTAGTTTGTTGCGGAAGCAAAGAGCGTCCCTTGAACGGCGAATACAAAGAGCGGCAAAGGAACCGAGAAACAGCCGATGCAGTGGAGTAACGTCTTCTCAGAAGCGCAAAAGTGCTCGGCCAGCCGTAGGACAGTGGACGCCACTGAGCTGAGACGGGTAGCTCGGAGGGGAAGCCCGCATCGCTTCCGAGATCAATAAATCCCATCAAGGATTCCACTAACCGCAACACTGTCATTTATCGGTAGCACTGCAAATGCCAAAGAGTAATGCGGTTGCTCAGCAAACGGCCCGAGATGTAAGATGATGAAAGCAATATAAGATTGCGCAAAGGTGATCACCGGTACAACGCGATGGTGAAGAAGCTAGTATAGGTTCTTAAAGCTGAGTTTATGTTGGTGGGTGTAAACCTAAAGAAGAATGAGGGAGTGAGCCATTGCATGACGGGATGCGATATGAATATTTGATGAATGCGCGTCATGAGTTTACTGCGAACAATTATGTTTTCTACTCGCCATTTTTGAGCCACCCGTAGTAATACATTGAATGGAACATTCTCTTTCCAGTGTTACAAGCGCTTGCCATATGTAAACATAGGAGGCTGTGAGTGAGGTTAAAGTCTAATTTATGCTAGAAAGAAAAGAGAGAGACAAAGTAGATCTAAACCTAGCAACACTCTGAAGTCTCGTGAAAACAGCTGCCATTTCGTTCATTTTTTTTCCCGCGGTGTTTTTAGAATGAGCCCGCTGCAATGGCATAATATTTTTAGTCGTGTAACTCTGACTAAGGTATCTGGATAAATTTTCCAGGAATTTGATGTCTAACTGCAAAAGCAGAAAAAAAGGCAAATTTGCACTGTGTACGCATTTGCCTTGAACATGCAAGCGCTTGACGCCAGTGAAATGAGTATACCTTATTGGACAATAGTTTGCTTCTGTTCTGGGTTTTTTCTTGTGATGCAGCTTACCGCTTTGTAGTAGCTAAGTAAATGTTGCTCCCTCTCATTCTAGTGCAGCATCGGTGCCCATCTATCTATCTATCTATCTATCTATCTATCTATCTATCTATCTATCTATCTATCTATCTATCTATCTATCTATCTATCTATCTATCTATCTATCTATCTATCTATCTATCTATCCGCGTACGTCTCGTTGCTCTCCCGGTTTTATCGTCTACTTGGTGCACACGAAAATTCGGATGGTAGGGTATCAACTTAGGGCTTACATTAATAATTGGAGTTTACATCTCAAACATGATGCACTCGTCGTGCATGTCCCAATTAACGGTACTCCAACCACGTATGCCAGACCCGTAGAGCTTGGCCCGTGTTATTCGTGCATTGGCCACAGCCATTTGAATTTTATACAGCCAATAGCAATCTCGAACCAAGTAAGACATACATTTAACATATCAGAACGCACGAAAAAACAACAAAGGCAAGCCGAATATTGAAGCTTGGGAGAGTAATGTTGACATAACACACCGACACACCAGAATGCGGTGTAATATCCGAAGGCAACCCAACAAGGGGTAGGCGGGTATCGAAACCGGCACACGAAGGTGCCAAGCAAGCACGATACCACTATGCTACGTGGGCTCGTCCCACGCTGTAAACAAACCTGCTGCACCAGTAGCTGTGATTAGGGTACTTGTGTAACCTCACTTTCGTTTCTTAGCAAGGTAATAAAGGATACACATGTTCTACTAGCACTCGACATACCTTTGTCCAACTTTGCTCGATCCCTTAGGAAGAGTTCAACGAACGCCGGTCATATTACGCACATCACCGCGCCGTAGCCTGCATTCCTCTTCGACGAAACAAGCGTCTGTACTGTGAACTAACATCAGCGCCAATATTATGTCGCGGTGACCCTTTAGTCACGACGGTGTGGTCAAGTTTCTTGGTTAGCCCAATGATGATAGGCATATGCACTCATGCACTCCGCACACACACGGTCATCCTATTCGTAACACTTCGCTGAATGCCCCACGATCACCACCCCTTAGGCAACTTTCTGGCTGACTGCTTCTCATGACACCGACTCCCAAAGTGCGTGGGATCTCCAGAGTTTTATTTTTTTACATGTTCTGACCACTCAAGGAAATTCCTTAAAGCATGCCTACATGTTGCTTATTATAAGCCTTCGCTCTGTTGCTTTCAAATACGATAACCGCATGTAAGTGCATTCCTTTCAAATGTGGTTATAAAATTTGTTTAGTTAAGTTTCAAGACTTAGCTGCCGCATCACAGCTACATTTGTGCACAATCAAAGTTCAGGGAACCAATCAACTTACGTGCTTTGCTTACTACAGTTCTGTAGTTGGTTCTACGTGTGTAACTAATTAAGTCACCTCTAGCATCTCGCATGAAGAGCCGTTTTGAAGTAAATAACATCTCTATGTCAACCTCGAAGGCGTCATGGCAACAATGGGACAGATCAAAATTTCACAAGCGTTAGGTTTATTTCTTTATTTCTTTTCGCAGATACAAGCAGTGCAGGAGAAAGCCAAGTCGACTTTTAATCCTCCTCTTCCCGTTTACGGCAGCCTGTTCCAATATACCCTACACAAAAAGTTCCCTTTTTGGCTACTTCTAAATGCGGTCGTGCCACCCACGTTATACCCGGTGAGGACAAACATCGCAGATCTCTGGACTAATCTCCTAGCCGGTAACTACTGTGCGGGCGCCCATGACTATTTCATTCCCTCGTTGTTCGTCCTGAAACCTAATTAACGAGTACATTTCCCTAGACCATTTAATGCCAGAAACGTAGCAGCCTAGATCTGCGGGCTTAATAGAGGAACGCGTTCATTAAGCAGCGGTAGTTTGCGGGTGTGCGGTGGACAGAGCTCTCATTACTAATTCGCGGTTTGAAAGGTCAAAGTAACGGGTTCCATTATCTTTATTTGTGTTTGAATGTTCCCCGACTAACCCCTTGGGAAAGCTAACTCTCTTTTACGGATGCAACCGCTAAACGTCAGGATCGGAGACGGCCGGAGGCCCGCCATACCTAATAACAACCAGTAATCGTGAAACACTATTTCAACTGAATGCGGTGGCTCTTTTCTTTAGTGACTGACTTTAAACAAAATGGCTCCTTATGATCCAGAGCCACTTGTCCGTTATAAACGGTCTACATTGCCAGCGTTACACGGCGTGGCGAGTTCTCTTAAATGAAGGCTTATATTAGCTCACAATGCACAGTTACCAGAATACTAAATGCTTACCGAAGCAGATGCACTGCAAGCAGAAGTAATTATGCATCAGGTGGAGTGGCGTAGCTTCTTTTTCCTTGGCAGAATATGACTGTAAACAGCAGCTGCAAGTTAACTGTTAGGTCCTTTCTATCGCTATTACGACGTATTCACCCTTTTTCTAAATAAAGGTGTATTCATTGGAATAAAGCTGAAGTCTAGATATCCACTTTTTTAGTCAACCAGTAGCAATTACACTACGTACATGTTGTAACTTCGTCTTCACCAACCTAGCAGACGACGTTTATCATCATCGTGATTGCTTCTCACGAGCTGCGGCTCGCTCGAGGCAATGAAGCCATCTGTTCTTTTTCTTTTGATGTTCCACAAAAGTGTTCGTTTTCGGACGTGCCGTCTCTTGTCCCACAAGACAGCCTGGTAGCCGGCGGACCTTGAGGTCCTACACAGTACATTTTATGAAAGATGAGTGTCACTGTGAAAGGATGAAGCAGTGCACCACTCGGATTAGCAATAAGAACTGAACGAAGTGTTCGCACAATCCTTCCCAGACCACATGCTGAGTACTGACGGCATGCTTGGCCACCAAAATTTATTACATCAAGGGCCTTCAAAATTGTACTTTCAGCTATATAAACTCAGCTAAGTTTTGCACAGTAAACACGCTCAAATTGCTTCAATGCATTCTGTAAACAGCCATTGAAGAATACAGCATTCGTAAGGAACATCTTGTGTATTTCAAGGCACAGACATGCATGAGCATTCATTCTTCATTCTATTCCGCAAATTAAGTGCCGCGTACAAAGTGATCTATAATATACCTTCTATAGTTGCTCGGAAAGTTGTGGGCCTGCCGACTGCATCAATATTCAACACTCTTGTGGTAAAATCTTCGTTCAAAAACGTGGTCAAAGTTGTATGCACACGTGCATTAACACAACATCTCTCTGATGCTGTCACAGAGGCTATCGTTTGCTAGTTCTCACCGACTGTAAGCTGTGTTGTTTAGTGCCTTCTTTCAGCGTAGTACAAACGTAACATTCCTCAGGGTGCGGAAGTAGAATCGAATGACTTGAAGTATCTACAGAGAAGCCTAATTTCCTTACAGTAACCTCGGACCTTACGGGTGATTAAGGTATACGAGGAATGCGAATGTGTTGAAGAGAAAATAACATGGTGCCGGAGTCAGCATGTTTTAAATGTCTGTCCAAGAAAGGCAAGACTACTTGCCTTAATATCAAGTTCTTTTCTTGGACATTAGCGAAGTTCCAGCCGTCACGAGTTTGACTTGACTAAAAGGAAAAAATAATTGTGCGTTGGCACGCATTTCCGCACCAAGATTGCTAGACAGGTCGTTTCCAAACCAGCCAACGAGGCTATTGAAAAAAAAGACCGAAAAAAATTGAGTACTTCTCTTAAGGAGTCGTAATGCAGGCAAAACTGATTTCACGAGAACTTCACGAGTTAAATGGATGTGTCTGCGTTGAACTACTTCCTCCTACATTTATTTTACTCTACTTTCTCTTTGAGAGGTTACGGTATTTCTGGAGCTGCGCACTTCCGGGCGTCTACCTATAACATTAGATATTCACAAAATTGTATGCGAGCGTAGTACAAGTAATATGAATGCAAGGGAGCATTTGAAATGGGAAAGCAAATTTCGCTGAGCCCTCGCGCCTACAACAGACTAAATAGATTTCGTAGAATGCGACGACTAAGCTCTCTTGCCTCATCTGGTAGCCTTTGCACAGGGAATTGCTTAGCTGCACTAACATTACGAGCAACAGGCTGGAAAAAAGCAATCAAATAAATAAATAACGAATTATCAACTGCTCATTATTATATATGTAAAGACGGAAAGAGATCTTGGAATGGTACCGCAAGTTGGAACGCCCACATGAAAAGAAGAATAAGGCAAAATGTGTGAGTTTAAATTCGAAATCCTTTCCGTTTTTTACGCAAGCTTGAATTTGTTATGAATCAGTATTCCAATGTCGTGTTTATTACAAGCATTACGACGAAAGTTTCCAGACACAGGGCCCAATAATCTAAATGTCCTTTTGTTATTCTTTTACTCTACCCGAATAAGTATAATGCATTTCCCCTGAATATATGTTTCGATGAGGATTTCTATTATTAATGAACCTACTTAACAAACCCATCCATAGTCTTGGAACGTGTTAGAAGCCGGAAAAATGCGATATCTTCATGCGGCAATTCACTCCTCTTTCTTTCTGCTCATCTCTCCTAGTGCACTTTGCAAAACTCTCTTTCACGTTGGCTGGCCAAGCGATATATTATAAACGTGTATTTTCCCTCTGCTTTCGGTAAATCTTTCACGAACATGCGCATGTATTTCATATAGCAACGCGTTTTCATTCCACAAGCCATTATTGCCTTAACATGGCAACATTCGCCTACTGTGAATTTCACTTAACCCACTTGGTCATTTTTCAGGACTAGGGCTCTTCTCTCAGGAGATGATCTGTTACATGATGACGGCAATACACCGGTTGTAGCTGAGGAGTGAATTAAGTTGGTAGTTAGGCTTTTACCATTTTGCGACAAACTCAGTTCTGGAATATGCAATCGAACTGTTAATGCTCTTCAAAGAAGAAGAGATAGAACCTTTGGCGATGTTGGGCGCAATTCTTCCCATGACTGGTGCACTTAAGATGAGAGCTTTGCGTGTTTCTTGTTAGGGCAGCGCTGAGAGAAGGGTGGTAGAACGAGAGCTTTCTCTTCTCTCTCTCCTCTCTCACGCACACGCACGCACACACGCAAAAGTACCGTGCATTAGAAGTCGCATTTATATGTAGAACAGAAATCGGTAAAGGAAGCTTAGCTTCGCCTTTTAGAGTGAAAACTATAGCGTTGGTGGGACCCGCTCTCATCTCCTCCAACGTAAAACCATTATATTGTTACGCTTAGAAGCGTTTATTTACAGATGGGGAATGCAAGAGGCCTAGGCACCGAACTGATCACGGTTCGAGCTAACGTCGTCCTCCTCTACTTCAGTGTCCACCCCATCGTATCAATTCCCCCCTTGCAGACGTCAGACGATGCCCACCGGGCGAGTCAGGTCGTGCTCCGCTGATGGAAACGCTTAAGACGAGCTACATGGACGACGTTCGTGTTGTTGGAGAGGCGGCCAGCCGATAAGAGCCGAGATACCACGTATGTGACATCGCTGAGGCGTGCCATGACAACGAAGGGGCCGGTGTAATGGGCTAAGAACTTCTGGTACAGGCCGCGCTTGCGAAGAGGTGTCCATAGCCACACCAAATCACCTTTCTTGTATGACACATGCTGATGATGTTCGTCATAACGGATCTTAGAGCGTTCTTGGGAAGCGAAGGTACGAAGGCGTGCGATGCGTCGGGCATCTTCTGGGTGGCAAATAATTTCGGCCAGAGAAGGTTTGTTGGTCTCAGAATACGGAAGAATAGAATCGAGGGCTGTGCGGGGCTTGCGGAGGTACAGGAGATAAAAGGGACTGTATCCGGTAGTTTCATGTTGTGCAGTATTGTTGTCCATGTTGTCCCAAGATTTGTGAGCTGCATCAACGTACATTGAAAGCATGTTGATAAGAGTTCTGTTAGTCCGTTCAGTTAAGCCGTTAGTTTGAGGGTGGTACGGGGTGGCATGACGAAAACGAGACCTAGAAAGATGTAGCAACTCTTCAACCACATCAGCAACGAATTGTCGGCCACGATCACTGATAATGGCACGAGGGGATCCGTGCCGTAATATGATCAATGACAGCATGAAGTGAGAAACTTCTGCGGCCGTTGCTGCAGGAATTGCCGCACATTCGACGTAGCGTGTCAAGTGATCGACGCATACTATAATCCATCGGTTGCCTGTCGTCGATCTCGGGAAAGGGCCGAGCAGGTCAACACCAACGACTTCAAATGGCGAAGCAGGGGGTGCGATGGGATGAAGTCCTGTAGGGCCTCCAGATGGACGCTTGTAGAGTTGGCATAGTTCACAGCTCGCAACATACGCCGTTACACTGTGGCGCATCTTCGGCCAGAAGAAACGTTCTCGTGTGCGTTGAAACGTCCTGGAAAAACCCATATGTCCCGACGTAAGGTCATCGTGCATTGCTTGGAGGACATCACGTCGCAAGCTTCTCGGCACGACTAGAAGCAAACGGGCGCCTTCGCTAGAATAATTCCTTTTGTAAAGAATGCCTTCCTTGACAACGAAAAGGCGCTTTCCATTTGCTTCAGAAACGAAGAAATGAGCTAGACTGCTGTCTCTGCGTTGCTCCCTGCGAAAAGTGTCGAGGTCGGGGAATGGAGGATCAACTACTGTTAAATATTCGTCGAAATTGTCTGCGTCACATTCCGTCGTTGGAGAGGGGAGTCGTGATAAACAATCAGCGTCGGCGTGACGGCGGCCGCTCTTGTAACACACTTCAAATTCATATTCTTGCAATCGTAGGGCCCAGCGAGCAAGACGGCCGGATGGGTCACGCAGTCCGGTGAGCCAATATAACGAGTGATGGTCTGTGACAACTGAGAATGGGCGTCCGTAGAGATACGGGCGAAACTTGTGGACGGCGAAGACGACCGCGAGACATTCCTGTTCCGTTACAGTGTAGTTGCGCTCGGGCTTACTTAAACAACGGCTAGCATAGGCAACCACGTCTTCTAGGGTGTCATGACGCTGGACCAAAACAGCACCGAGACCTATACCACTGGCGTCTGTATGTACTTCAGTGGGAGCAGATGGATCATAGTGTCGAAGTACAGGTCCTGAAGTAAGTAGGAACTTGAGTTGCGAGAATGACGACTGGCACTCTGCTCACCATTCAAAGGGCACGTCCTTATTGAGTAAACATGTCAGGGGGAAAGCTAGGTCAGCAAATTAAGCACAAAGCGGCGAAAGTATGAGCACAGGCCTAGAAAACTTCTTAACTCTCGTAGTGACTGCGGTTGCTTGAAACTGCTAACTGCAGCGACCTTCTGAGGGTCAGGCCGAACCCCATGCTTGTCGACAAGATGGCCGAGAACCAGAGTCTCACGGTTGCCAAAGTGACACTTCTTGGAATTCAACGTGAGCGAAGCCCTCTCAAGGGATGTGAGAACGATGTCAAGACTGCGATTGTGCTCGTCAAATGACCGGCCAAAAATTACAATGTCATCTAGGTAACATAAGCAAATTTCCCACTTCAGTCCACGCAGAATAGCATCCATGAAGCGCTCAAACGTTGCTGGGGCATTGCATAGCCCAAACGGCATCACATTGAATTCAAACAAACCATCCGGGGTTATAAATGCCGTTTTCTCTTTGTCATCCGAATCCATAGGAATCTGCCAATAACCAGACCTTAAGTCGACGGAAGAGAAATACGAGGCCGAATACAAACAGTCGATGACGTCATCGATCCTGGGAAGCGGGTATACATCCTTTTTGGTAATGGAGTTGAGACGGCGATAATCCACGCAGAACCTCCAAGAACCGTCTTTTTTCTTTACGAGGATCACAGGCGCAGCCCAGGGCGCTGCATGACTCCTCAATGACCTTTTTCTTCAGCATGTCTTCTACTTGCTCAGAAATGATTTTGCGCTCTGCGGACGATACGCGATACGGTTTCTGGCGGATAGGATGCGCGGATCCTGTGTCGATCACGTGACGAGTGCGTGATTCTGGTATTCTTCGGGAAACACAGTGGTAACTCGAGACCATAATTTCCGCCGTTGGCGCGTACGCTGGCACCGACACCGACACCGGATAATATTATCGTGCATGTTTATCATCCTAACACAGCACTGCTCCCATAAGCATCGTGGCTGAGACCACAAGGTGTCCAACCAGATGGTGAGAGCGCGTGTCACCTATCACATTCAGGTAGTTTCCAAACCGGGTGTTTCACACCTTCATATAGTAAACGTATGGTCAACGTATCGCTCATAACCGCAATACGGGTATGAATAAGTGTGCGAGTATGAGCCACAGGCGACTGGATGTTTATTAGCAGCCCGAAGCTGCTTAAGGTAACTATAAAACTCTGTGGCGCCAGGTTTAATAGTGAAGCTGTTTCAGCTAGCCAAAAGGACAGAAAGTTGAGCGAGTTGGTAACAGTCCATAATCAAAAGAGGAGGCATGCAGGACACGGACACAAGGAGAGCAGTGAACAACACGATGATGATGATGATTGTGGTTCGGTTAGGAAAAGACGCTAATTTCTGCAGCCCATGTAGGGAGCACGGCTAAGCGTCCGTGGGGGTGGGGGAAGGGAGTGAAAGAGAGAGGAGAGAAAGGCCATAGTGGAGGGCTCCGGAAATTTAGACCACCTGGGGTTCTTTAACGTGCACTGACAACGCACAGTACACGGGCCTCTGGCATTTTCGCCTCCATCGAAAATGCGACCGCCGCGGCCGGGATCGAACCCGCGTATTTTGGGTGGCAGCCGAGTACCGTAACCACTACACCACCGCGGCGGACCAAGAACACGAACGCCGACTAACAACTGATGCACAGCACAGAGGCGAAAAGAAGACACAGAGCTTATCTGCGCATGCTCGGAATGGTAGCGCCGCCTGTCAATCGGTTACGCAGATAAGCTCTGTGTCTTCTTTCTTTTTCGCCTCTGTGCTGTGCATCAGTTGTTAGTCGGCGTTCGTGTTTTTCACTGCTCTCCTTGTGTCCGTGTCCTGCACGCCTCCTCTTTTGATTATGTTCGGCTAGCCGTAACTTGTCAGGCATCATGCAATACCAGTGACATTGCGCTACGTGATTTTGGCGGAAACCTGTCATTCGACATTTCGTTAAGTGAGGTTGAAGGACACATTTTTTAAAA
Source organism: Hyalomma asiaticum (assembly GCA_013339685.2). Classification (NCBI taxonomy): domain Eukaryota; kingdom Metazoa; phylum Arthropoda; class Arachnida; order Ixodida; family Ixodidae; genus Hyalomma; species Hyalomma asiaticum. The sequence goes on from CM023486.1 coordinate 41,588,872, forward strand.
AAATTTAAATCACTGACATTACGTTATGTGATTTAGGCACGAACGTATGATGTGACATTGCGTTACAGAATTTTCGCATGAACATGTCACGTGACATTGAGTTATGTGATTTTAGGTGATCACGTAACATGCTTCCGCCAGAATCACTCAACGCAACGTCACCTGACATGTTCCCACCAAAACGACGTAATAATGTCAAGTGCCGACATATCACATGATTATCACGTGACCTCTTCCAGTAAACTATAGCCCAGCTTCGCCGTAATCTGTCCTCGTGCGACCTACTGGAAACAGCGTAGTTCTTCTTGTCTATTTATTTGATACTGATTGTCGTAGTGCGAGAGCCGAAACGCTCTATTAAGAGTCAGCTCACATTATGAAGCCTCCGGCATCGCCATGTGTATTCACCATACAGCCAACTGCACTACAAAAAAAAATGCAGGGGTGCAACAGCGTTATTAAGAAAAAGAACAACACCTATACAAAAAATGGCAACAGCCCAACCAAAATGAATAACACAATCCACACATATTACCGTCAACCACATGTAAGAATAAAGGGGAGTAAAGTAAATACACACGTTAAAGTTTCGCGTAGGAACAAGTATAAATATTTTAATGAATAAATCTTCACATCAATAGTCACATAACCCTTTCGTACATATATATACGGCAAATTAAAGGCGGTAAAGGCAACCACTAAATGATAAATGTTAACTGTACAGCCTATGCCGAGGTAAATGCGCGTGATGTTAGACTGTCAAAGGTTCCGTGTTTTAACATACAAGTCCGGGGTTCCCCTTTGCGTCTCTTAGGCGATAGCTACGGACGGCTAAAAATTTCTGTTTGTGTATTGTCGTTAATGTATTTTTGAAGAATGACAGGCTGAAAAGCCCCGACACAGTGATTAGTACAGTTCTCCAACTCACTGTAAGTGTCCTGTCCATCCCATGCTGGGATAACTGAGCGGTTAGGCGTTTGCTGATGTCGCGCGATCGACTCACGTCCATGGTGGCAGAATTTCGATTAGGCGGAAACGCAAACGAAAAGAACCACCAGTGCGCTTAGACTTAGGTACACCTTAACGAAACCCAGGTGATGAATATTAATCCAGATCCCCCAAATGATTCGGATTTTAGCACGTGAAATCCTGCCAGTTCTTGTCGCTAATGTTTCGTATACCTGGTGAGGAAAAAAAAGAGTGGTATAAGAATGTAAATGCCTAACTTTGGTGCCGCTAATGAAGCCGATGAATTTGTGTTCTCCGCAGCACTTCTTTTATTTTCCTTTCATGAAAGTTTATTCACGGTGATGTCTTTAGCACATTCACTGCCACGTCTGTAGGTAGCTTTGGTGGCTTGCTAAATTCATGCAGGAGTAATGAGACTCAGCCCGCTTAACAAATTATAACTATGGTGCTTTGAGCGCCTGCTGATACCGATTGAAGACATTCTAAATAATCTGTAAGTGTGCTTATCTGCTTCAAGCATACAGCCAAGCACCCTCACTCGAAATACCAATTCAGTAGCACCCTTGGTTGCCACACGGGAAGTAGCAGTGCCCCGTTAAAGACACGGACATATCAAATTCCATCCTTGCAGACTCGGACAGCTTTGTCAGCCCCTTATATGCGCGGTGCTTCAGCAAGCTCGTTTCAAGTGCTCAAAAATCTTTATTATACGAAAAGGCGATGGACTCTGCATGCTAAATCTACATTGGGCGCTCTAAGTGCAGGTTTCTAATTTCATATTGCTTTTTGGCACTTGCTGCTTTCAGTGGAACATTTCACCGAGTCACAACAAAGCGCCGCAAGAGATTAGAACAACAATGTTGTTGGGTTGGAAAACACGCCGTGGAGAAGATTGTAATGCGCACAATAATACAAAAGTTGCCAGCAATGACTTGGTGTTTCTAGTTCCCCGTATAGGGAATATATTTTTCAGAAACCTTTTATAACGCACACACAATACAAATTGTGAGAGAGTTTCCTGTTGCGAAGTCAACACCATTTCGTCGGTGGCTTTGCTTCCTCAGAAACACAATTGAAAGGTGCTCGCTGTCAAGAAACCTTAAATTGTGCAGGCCATCAGGCGCTCTGCAGATGTCATCTGCAGTTGGATGAAAATTGTAGACGGTCTTCGGTCACCGCCTTCATCCGCTGGCCTCAAGAAGCGCTTTAGAAAGTCAAGATGAAATCCGAGAGAGTGTTCACTTCCTACGAGATTTCTTCGCTCGGAGGCACTGAGAAGTAAATGTTTCGACGAGGAACGCTAAAGAAAAAATCAACCAAATTAAGATATAAACAGCTAGGTCATTCGATTTCGGGAGCGTTCAAGCTCGTCAGATCTTCACTTCGGTGTACGGAACGCTTGGCGATAATGAAGTTTAGTGGGAGTGTGGGACGAATTCCACTCACCGTGACGTAGGATTTGCTCGCAAAAACTTTAAAGCAACACAAGCACGCATGCGCGCTAGGATGTTGCTACTTCGAGCAAGCTTGCCGCTGCTGTATCTTAGAGGTTAGGAACTTTTTGTCGCCACTTACAAACGCACACAAAGGAACACACACACATCACATTTTGGAAGTTTCTTGAGGATGAGCGTCTACCGTACACGGCCGAGTGGGCGTGACCGTTGCATCCCTTCTGCTCCTTTCTCTCTCGCAAGCAGTTTATTCCGAAGTCATTGATTGTTCTTCACATCGCGGGTCGGCGCCCAAGTCCGCATTTTTTTCCTCGCCTGACTGCTTTGCCGAATCCCTCTTTCGAAATATTAAAGACGATAGTCTTTCTTGGGATACTTCAACGCAGAAATTTTGGTCTGTCTGTCTGTCTGTGTGTGTGTGTGGGGGGGGGGGTGGGTTTGGTGTCCGTCCTGCTGCGAAAGGTGAACCCCTTCCTCAACGACCACCCAGCTTGAACTGGTGGCTACCTTCATACTTTTGAACACAGTCGGCCAAAAAGCAAATATTACGCATATCTGAGGCGCAACATCAATACGTAAGTCTTAGACGGGGCGTTCCTTTAGTAGAAAATACATAGATGCGTAATTCTAAAGACCCTAGTGCTTGTTAGGATGCGCAAAAGCGGGCGTTTCCTGTACTAGGCAAGCTTCTTGCGTTTCCCGAAAGCATGGCCGGATGGCGCCCTTACCTCGCGCTCGTGCCGAACGGAAGGCAGGGAACGGCCGCCCGCCACTCCGGCCGGTCCCTTTCTCTCCTCGCGTCTCTTCGTTTTCCCTCTCGCTTGCGCAACTCCTCGGTGGAAATAGAAACACGCGAAACGGGACTCATGTAGTACGGCCGGTAGAAGGCTATCGTCTTTCGACGGCATTTGCAGCGAAGCACGGAGATACACGGCCAATTTTTTTTTTCTCCTTTCAGATATCAGCCCTTGAAAACCTGCAGAGTAGTGCTCTACACTGCAGGACTTGTTACACCCGACCGGGTGCACCCGAAAACGTTGCCGCTCCGCTCTTTCCGGCCTACTCACCTACGCCTACAAGGATGGACACGGAGTTAGCCGGGCGGTCATAAGGAAGCAGCATGCGTGTTCCCAGATGTGTTCCCATGCCCTCTTTTGGTATGGTTTCTTTGCCCGTGTCACCTTGCTTTCGCTGTTTCTCTACATTCCCTTTCTCTCGCTGCTTTAGTCCCCCTCCCCCATCCCCTACACATAAAGGTATAGATGTCCTCCTCGACGAGAGACAGTATCCTGTGGTTTTCTCTTCTCTTTAATACACGAGTTTCTCTCTGTCTCTGATAACGGCAAGCACAACGAATGACACCTGTGTTTTGTAGGTTACCAGAAATGATGCGATGTTAATTTGATCTGCGTAAAGTCACTGCATCAAACGCTCCATGTGTCGTCCGAGTAATTGAAGTAGCACGCGCCAATATTTCCATCACTATATCAGGTTCGATGAAAGGACCTTTTGATTCCTTTCATTGCCCGCATCACAGTGCTTATGTTGGCAGGTTGGAAGTACAACTTGCGCATTTCGCACCGTTACCACCGTCACCATGTAAGAGTGAATTTCGTAGAGGGAACATCATTTGCCTAGAAGTAGCTGTATGTATGTCCGTGCCAAGGCCGAAACGTCCAAGGACATAAAATGTCCGATTTTTGTGAACGTGCAGTTCGTTTCTTCACCTGCATTTGAACCGGAGCTGCACAACTTCTCCAACTATATAACTAGTAGGCCCTCCGAATCGGCAACAGAATAGGTAAGTGTGTATTCAACCGCTAAACCGTTGAATAAACGCGCCGCCATTACGTTGACAAATCCGAGGGTCTACTACACATATCTGCTTCTTTCCTACGGCGTCTACACCGCCAAAATTTGTCTGTATATATATATATATATATATATATATATATATATATATATATATATATATATATATATATATATATATATATATGTTATGAGAGATAGCTTAGGAATAACGACTGACGCGGGGAAGCTCTGTAATGCACTTGTCTACACGCCTGATAATAATCGATCAATTGCTCGATCAATTGCTTTACTAGGAGTTACATTGAAACGCCACGTTTAAAGATAAGGATAGCTTTAGAGATTGCAGTAAAAAAGACTGAGTCGTTAAGGATGCGAAGGGACTCGTCGTCGAATTGATATTATGGGGCATGCTTACGGCCAATATAATGGCGTATATTTAACATACCTTTAAGGCCGTTAGCCACGTTTCAAGTGTAAAATAACTTGTTCAGCGTCTCTGCTAGAAGCCTTGTACTGAAAAGAAATTAACATTGAAATTCCTGTCTTTTAGGGATGCGTAACGACGTATCAAATTATTCAAAGGATGAGCTAGCTTGCATCCACCGGCGTTTTAAGGCCTTATTGCATACTAGAGCAAGGGCGTAACGTACTGTTTCATGTGTCTCGTTTCCCAGGTCTCTGCGAGCAAAACGCTTGAGTGCACTGTGGAAGCTCCGTGACACGGTAATATAGGTCCCAAGGCACCGTTTTCTGAGGGCTAGCGAGCCTGTCAAAGTGTGATGGCCAGGCGGGCATTCAATATGTCTTCCCTCCTATATATATATTTTATTTACTTACATAATCTTTATTTTACCGAAATAAAGCGTACAAGCAAACTGCAAGGTGATATTTTTAACCCCTATTCACTTTCATCCGCAGGCTCTCAAGGACCGCTTATTGCAGCCTCTCATCGCTAATAAAGATAATCAAGAACGAAAGTCCAATATAATGCACCTCAGGCTAGAGTAATCGCCATATCAAGAAGCGGAAAAGGAAACTCATACCCATATGGAGCGCCTTCATTTCTTTTCTAAAGCCTTCTAACACCCGGATAGTTGCTTATTATTCATTACACACACGCAAAAAATTCAGTTCGTGCTCTCGGAGAGGCGAGAAAGTAGCATCACTGCAAACAAGCTGTACAGAAAGTTCATTGGAATAGCAGGATTATTATATTGGTTATTATATTGTAGAATTATTATATTTCGCCTTCGCGAAAACAATGTGTTCGCATAATTGTTCCTTCTTCCCAACACAGCAAGAAAAACTTGGCCGGAAAAAGGCCAGCCTCGTGTGATAAAATATGCACTTCAAAGTTTTTCTCAGGTCTATTTATCCAAAATCTTTGGAGCAGCTGTCGTTAAGTTAAGCGGCTGCTCGAAATTAATGCGATAAAGACGTTAAAACGTCTTAAGTGGAAATGCATAGATTCGACTGGAATAAATACAATGAGTAAAAGGAACTCTAAACAACATTTAATGAATTTCGGACGTGGTTCGGAATACTTTCAGGTCCATCTAGGAAAGTCATTTTTATAAGGGAATACTGTTACTACGAAGTCAACTGATCTTTATTTATCGTTTTTGCAAATGCAGTCCTCAACGTATCGCTATGTCCAATGTTTCATAGCTACCGCGGACCGCTGCACATGCGCTGTTTTCTTGTCTGCGCCCACATGCGAAGTATTTCACAAGAGCGCATGACAGATATTGCGGTGTTAGCAGTGAGGAATTGGTCTCCATGGGGCGCAGACAAGAAAACAGCGCATGTGCAGCGGTCATATGAAACATCGACAGGAGGGGAAAAAAAGAAGCGCTAGGAGATGGCGTCATGCGACAATCCTGAAGCATGATCATAAACAATTTAAGGTTTGCTTCATGGAAAATGGGCCTTGGCCCCGTGGTAGTCAAGCGGTGGGATTGCGTAAGGTCAAGCACCACTAAAATTTACCGCATCCATACGACCTCAAGAGGTACGGCAACCATAGGCCTAATCTTACCCTAGAAGCGCGAGCACAAGTCTGAAGGGCTTGGCCTGCCATGCCTAGCAGAATCAAGTGACGCTATCTTATAGTTTTTTTTTTCGCTTATGCTTGCGCTACTAAATAGCACATGTGACCATCAATTTTATGCCGCTCTTTCGACTTACAAAATTTCCTTGGCTGTCTTTTCACTAACAGTATTCCGTGGTACTTTCCTACTTAGGGCGAGGAAGACTCAGTCCTGGTTAATAAACTTATTTTTTAAAGCGAAGTGGGATGCCGGATTCATTGGACAATCTTTCTTACCTTGTCACATCAGATTTCTCATAGATTTAATTGGCTTTAGGCAAAAAAAAAATGTTTCGGCTCTCTGAGCGGATTAAAAGCCTGAGCAGCGTGCCAGAACATTCGTAGTTTTTCAACTGTCCTGAAGCTGGGCTAATTACTGACCGCTGAAGGAATTTCGAGTGTGTAATGACTTCATTAGGGGGGGATTTGGAGGTATTAGAAGCCGTAACACTCGAGAACGGGGCAGCAATAAATGCTTTCGATTAACTAAACTCGAGCTAGCATAACTTTATGTTATTTCCGATTTTTTCTTTTTTCGTATAACTTCCTTTTGTTTTGTTTTTCTTTTTTACTTGGGACAATGGTGAACCAAGGAGAACGCCTTCTTTCCATGGTTCACAAGCATACTTTTCAAGGGGAAGTAAGACACGGGGTGTGAGACAAAAAAATGAGCAACTAACTCTGAAAAATTAAAGAAAATAAAACAGAACAGTCGCGGCGGTCCATCTCCCACGAAATGAGTGTCGCCCTGGCGATAAATTAGGCACCTCGGTGGAGATTACAGAGGATACTCAGGATAGGGAAACAACGATTCGAAGGCAGTACGAACAGAACAAAACTAAACGGCAGAAAACGCTGGTATGGGGATATTTAATTGGAGAGGCAGCTAAGGAAGGATGAAAACCAAGTGCAGCAGGGATCGAGTAGGCCCTCGAAATATTTAGAGCTATACTTCAGGCGAGAAGGTCACTCTCGCTCACGTTGTTATCGTCTCTTCAAAATTAAACTAGCAAATTGCCAAACCACAAAGCGAGTAAAACATGACGAGCGCCTTAATTATATTCTTATCTTCCTTATCCTTTCGTTCGTTGCTGAATGGGCGCGTTTCATTTTAGAGACGCCCTTCCCCTGCAGCCCCTCAAAAAGTACCTCTGTGTTAGTACTATTTATGCGTCGTCGCGAGTTCTCTTAACTACAAGTTTCCTTTATCTTCGTTCGTGTCCAGGTGATGTACGTGTCTTAGATCATTAGGTGTTATTATTAGCGCAATGAAGATGGCCACAGTTTACAATTTCCGCACATCTGCGGTGTGAACGTTCATGGGACGTACGTGAGCCTTGAAATAGGACTTCACTGAAACGCGGCTACGGCACTTGTCTTAAAGAAACATCAGATAAATTAGCCCTTACTGTGAAGAGGAGCAGTTGTCGCAGCGGCCCATCCTTCCAAGCAGAAGTCTCTAAAGTGTCGCCTAATGGCCGCGAGATTGACGTATAGGTGGCAACTCCGTCACGGCGTTAGTGTGGAGAGATGGTCCACGGTACGCACTGCAATGTGTACATTACTACGCTTCGTTGTGAGCGCTTTCGGGCAATTCAGAGCTAAATAAAAGCGTTCATTGCAGTCAAATTCTGACACCGACGTTCTCCAAAGTAACTTTACAGAACAAAACGAAATGTTCCTATTACATATGAACGCCGCGTAATCTTCCGGTCAAAGGGCACTGGCATCCCTCTACTTAGCAGTAACATTCTTCGGCGTTTCTCGCCCTCTCTTTTTTTCTTGGCCATACTTAAGTTGTGCTCTGTAATGTTTTCGTTGCTGTTATGTGGATAAAATAGTTCATTGTTGACTTAACTTGGTTATTGTTCCGTATTGGCCACAAAAGAAACAAAATAAAATGAAACGGAGACTGATACTGTGCTTCGAGTTAAAGTATCAGCTTGTATGCCTGACTAGGTTACTAAAACCCTTTTATTTTTGGTGAACTTTCGTGAAATGTGAGACACATAACAACGTCAGTCAAATTAAGCTGCTGTAACATCGCGTTTGAGTAATATGAGAATATTTGTCACGACGGCACTCTTCCGATGATTTCTTGCGTGACCATGACATAAAAAGTTTCAGAAGTCACAGTTATCTTACTGGTAAAAACATGAGTTTTTTTAAGAGAAGGAAACATATATGGTGCATTCTGCCACGCCAACAACGCGACAGTAAAGCTCAGGATATACTAAACGCCCGCAACTCAGTATCAGAGTAGGCTGACGCGTGATGAATCATCCTCCTCTAAGGCACTACTTTATCTTTTTCGGCGTACAGTTCAAGTGCCTTGACGCCATAGTTAATTTATGAGGTGGAAACAAAAATGATAACGCTGTACAAGAAGAGGGCGCCCTTTATCGCAACGGAGGCATCTCTAAGTATCATTCACGGAATTATAGGCCAGAGAACAGGTACGTCGCGGCATAAATAGACGTGTCACATTATTTTTTTCTCGCGCTGACAATAATTTGCATTACCTTACCTTTTTCTTGTCACAAAGCAATACCGCGAGGTGATATCGCCAAAGCACTGGATTTATCCTTTGGTGTTTTACGCTTAACTTTCTTCAAAATGACAAGAAGTACAGTTTGTCCTATGCTTGCTGCAGCTAATCTGAAATATCTGTTACGAAATCGGGCTGCTAAAATCGCATAGCACGCTCTCTCCGCAGGCACCCAGTTATCTTAAGGAAGAAAAACGACTACAGCGCAAAGCCAAACACTATTTCTTTGATACTTGCATAAGGAACAAATTGAAGAATTCAACACTGTAATGACACAAGGGACAAGCATCCAAGAGCATATGTATGATGTACGCGGTCAGGTAAACATGCAGTGGCTAGCGGACTATATACGCAAGGATCCTTGCGCACTCCGTCAGGTGTGGGATATGTGCCGACTTTGTTTCATCTAGCGGCCCAGAGGCATTGGCTCTTAAAGGAAAACTCCGGCGTTTTTCTCACGATGTTCTGATATCAATATTTTCCAATGGCACTAACACCCCTGTAAAAGTCAGCGTGGATCAGTTTTCTCAGAAACGCAGCAATAATTTTAAACAACCAAGTGAAAGCCGTGTTCAAACCGAAACCGAAACAGGCGGATGCTTTGCGCAGCCTATGCGATGACGTCACAGCCTCCCTGCCACAAGAAATATGGAGCTGGTGCAAGAAAAATGCCAATGGCGAGGTCATTCGACAATGTATTGAGTTATGCCAGCTTTCCTGAACTTGAGAGTGATGACTTGAGCGCTGAACTATCAGCGTTTTGCTTTTGACGGCCTGCTGACTCGGGTGGGGAGCGTTGAAGGTGATGACGTCAAAAACACAGGGTGGGCCGCGTGAGAATGCGCTAAAAAAATTAAAATTCATTTCCAGGAAAACTAAACGACTTACAACGTCCTCACTTGGCATATATTCTTAAGCGCCGAAGAGAAGTATAGTGCGAATTTCATTAAGATCAGTGGACACTGAAAAATCGCCGGGGTTGCCGTTTAAGCTGCGACAATTCGATCTCGCGTGGCTGGCACCACACTCCTCCTGGCTGTCCAAATACCGCACGTAAAACCACGAGTCTGTTGGTTTCTTGTAGTGATTTTATTATAATAATCATCATCATGATAATCATCATCTTCTTCTTCATCATAATCGTTAGCAGCCTGCCTATGTCCACTGCAGGACTAAGGTCTCTCCTACAGGTCTCCATTTATCCTGGTCCCGTGGTAACTGCGACCAAGATGTCCCAGGAAACCGTGATCTCATCAGCACCTAACCGTCTGCCGCCCCCTGCCTCGCTTGCCTTCTCTAGGGATCCACTCTGTTATCCTTAATGACCCACGGTTGTCTCGCCTTCGAATTACATGCCCACCCACGTCCTTTTCTTCATCTTACTTTCTACTACTACGTCCTTAGCTCGCTTTTCTTCCCTGACTCATGCACTCCAAGGCGGGTCTGAACGCACACCGTTCTTAATCGCTTAACATTCTTCTTTAGGCCGTCATTAACTCTGCGTCTGATTTGGCGTATTTACGATGTGCCACAGTGCATTGATTTAAGATTGATTTAAGCTTGTATTGTTCATTTCCAAGCTTAACTATGTCAGCGATACCTGACATCTATCTATCTATCTATCTATCTATCTATCTATCTATCTATCTATCTATCTATCTATCTATCTATCTATCTATCTATCTATCTATCTATTCGTCCGTAGGCCTGCTCATTAGATAACTGCGAAAAGGGATATCGCAGCCCAGTCTCTCCGTCCTGCGTTACCGAAGCCGTCCGAGCACACCATGGACAAGAGTTTCCAGTTCCAGATTTGAACGTTGCTTGCAATGGTTCCCGTGCGGCTTTCTTGACCATTGTCTACGGATAATTTACTCCGGAAATAAGGGGGATGCAGCAGACAGCCCGGATCGTGCAAAAATGTAGACCACTGGTTGGGAGTATAGACGTGCACAAGATTGCCCACAATTTAAAGAAAGTTGCCAAATATGCATGTTGGTCTAGGGGTCCTATCGGCACCTATAAAAGATCTGTGCCTGCATTTCTTCGTGCAAAGCCAAGGTTTCGTGTGAAAAGCAGCCCGTAGGTCAGTTTTAAAGCATCGCATTGTTTAAGACATTACGTGGTGCTGTGGCAAATACTTTCAAAGGTGAAACTGCCACCACTGTTGGAGACTCGCGTGTGAGAGGAAGGAGCAAAGAATTAGCAAGTGAACTGCATGAAGCGTATCATGTACAGAAATAAAGAGGGTGACTGCATCTGTGTGCTCTCAGGTTTCCTTCACGAGCAAATATTTATTTTTAGAAAACGTTTTGTCATAAGTTCTGTTAGTGCTGGTGGATTGTTAGCACGAGCTGCGCCTTCTCTATGTGCGCATGTTTTAATACTGTCATATATGGTGATGCACGGAAAACAGAGGAGTTTCTTGAAAGTTCGCGTTTTCTGCCGTCGTCTCTCGTTTCTCCCTCCTTCAGTTTGCAACCGCGAGTCATTCCAAAATGAAACGTCTACTTTTCAGTGCGACGCAAGCGAACGCAATTGAGTGAAGTCTGTTGGTTATGCTGCCTCTCTGAAGGCTCTGTGCGAGATTACAGAACATTTTCTTCAGCTGCTTTGCGTATATTACCTTCCATGTATTGAGGGGTCAACCTTCAGCAGTACTACCTACCCGGCGTCATCTCTCAGAGGTAGAGCGCGGGTATTTAGAGCAAAATAAAATTCTTAGTGAAGTAATATTCGTGTTCTTTTTTCCACCGTTGTAGCTGTAACTGCGGTTCGTGTCGTATTGGAGTGGTGCGATGATTTTGTTGACGCGATAACGTTAGAAACCCGGCTTTGGCGTCGGCGTACGTGTCCACTGCGGCCATAATAATTTCTAACTACCACCAATTTCGCCGGGCATTCGACCAAGCATGTGCTCCACCATGGAGCAGGTGCTTTATTGAACGAAACTGAATTTCTCAAAGTAAAAAACAAGTAGCAGACTACGACTTTACTAAAGCCTACACACAGGATAGCTCGGACTGTCATCTGAATACGAGAAACGTAATTTTGTCGCGAGGAGACTAGCATAATACACTTCAATCGCTTTACAACAGACTTTGATAGTGAAGAAGGCTTTGGTTTGCTGTAGAAGGAGAATGTAGAATACAAATACTCTGAAAACAGACTTTCTTGTAGACACTGAATGAGTCTGTTATAACCGCATTGAATAAAAAGTCGCTGACATAGCCAAGGAATAGATTTATCCTCTCTAGTTTTCTGACAGAAGGTTGTCAGCTTTACCTGGTGCTATTCAGTCAACGTTTGGACACTATATGCATGTCTCCATCATTACAAGGCTGTTCATGACTTTATGTGCCACCATACTGCCGCTTGTCCTGTTCCTGTGTTTCTACCTTTGTGTGTATGTTGTTCTAGTGGCGGCTTCATCATGTCCTTAAATACTACCTCACTGTGTTGATCCCACGGGTGCTGTCAATAGATCTTTGAAGCGTGAAGGTATTAAACTTAGGATGTTCACTTTACATAAGTCTGCTGTAAACGAGTGCTGACCTAGTATCTGGCCTCGTAAGTTAGTCCTTTATATCCGAATGCACGTTCTATCAGAATCCATCGTAAAGAAAAAGTAAAATCAATGGAAGAGATAGGAAGATCAGCATAACACCACAGTTTGGTTTGGTGTATCGAAATGTCTGATGCAAGCAGATCTGTTCTAATGAGGTTCGACTCTACAGGCTTTGTGAGAGAGGGCGTCCTATTTCAATGAATGTTTTATAGCCCAGTGGTCCAATGGCACAGTAGCGTTCTGCTCTTACAGGTGAAACTTAAGCGTCCTCCAAATTTTTATTTCTACTGATGCTGACGCAAACATCTCGTGATACTACTCGCATCTTTACATACAAATGTGTTGTTGTTAGAGCTAGTTTAAGGGGCTGTATAAGCTCGATGGAGGCAAAGTTAAGGCAAAGTTCGTTTGTTTCGTAGAGTTGTGCACGTCACTATATTTGTCTTGCGAGAAGCTCTTTTCAGGGGACGTGCATGTAATCCAGGGGACGGCATGAATGTGTTTGTTTGTGGAAATTTCACTATTTATGCTGTAGTACGCATAGGCCTCCGCGATCTAAAAAGGAAAAAAAAAGCAATGGAGAACTACAGAACGAATCAATGATAAGCAAAGTGCTCTAAGAGCATGAAGAGGTATAGAAAGAAACAAAATGGCAGAAAGATTGCACGTTCTCACCAAATGTGCGCGGCCGAAATTAATTCTTTAAGACATATATTAGTTCGTGGATTTTACTGAGATCTTGATTCAAGCTTCAAAATGACAACAGCAAATACAGCCACCAGTGTACTGCTTAAGCAAGTTTGTACGTCAGATAATTAACATTAAGAAAACTAGAAAAACACCGTTTAATATTTCCGGCGTACTCTTTATTATTCAACCATGGAAATATAGATTTGCTATCGCAATTATTTACTGCCAGTTCTTAAAGCGCGACTGCGGCGGCTTTTTTCGCTATATTCTGATATTGCTGTTTTTCAAAGGCGCAGCCTGTACCAGGCAAGGTGGCTCAACTCACCAATAATTTTGAATGACCGAATAAACGATATGCTCAAACCGAAACCGAAACGGGTAGACGCTTCGTGCAGTGTGCGCGGTGACGTCACAGGCTCCCCGCCATCGCAAATATGGAGCTAGAGCCCGAAAAATGAAAGTGGCAATGTCATCCAGCGATATACTGAGTTGTGCCAGCTTTTCTTTGCTGCACATCGACAATTGGAGCGCTGAAGTACCACCGTTTTGTTCGTAATCGCGCACCCGCTCGGGTAGGCAGCGTTGTAGGTAACACATCAAAAACACAGACGGCCCTCGTCCGAATGCGCAAAATTTTTATAAAATTCATTTTAGGAAATCTAAATGAATTGAAACTGCCTGTCTTGGTATATATTGTTATAGTATCGAGGAGAGCATATATTGAACGTTTCATTAAGATCAGTGAAAAATCGACGGAGTTGGCCTTTTACACTCAATGCTATGTGGTGACGCACTGCCTAGAAGAAATGTGGGAAGATACGATATTCTGATGGAAATACTTTAAAGGCAGATATCTGGTATTATTCCGTAAAATGGTGCACATTATGCGTTGTCGATCTCCACAAAGAGTGGTGAAGATGAAGTAAGGTTATTACTTAACAAACCTAAATCACCTCGGTTACAAACTAAAAGGGAACATGGTACATTCGCGAGATAACATCAAATATAACTTGTCCAGCTAAATTGTTTTCGATAAGGTTCCAAAGTGGTGCTATGAAAGTAAAAATGTTACTCTTGTACTAAGCAACAACTGAACGTTACCGTGTTACACGCTGGAACATTGTCAAACGATAACCTCGACCGGCTTTTGAGGCAGAAATGGCCGCGCCACGACGTTCTAATGTCTAAGGCACTTAGGCACTCAATTGCAGATCCGATGGCCACAGGATCGAATCCCGGCCACGGCGGCTGCATTTCTGATGGAGGCGAACTCTTGAGTCCTGTGTGCGGTGCAAAGGCAGTGCACGCCAAAGAACCCCAGGTGGTCGAAATTTCCTTATCCCTCCACTACGACGCCTTTCACGATCATGTTGCAGTTTTGGGACGTAAAACCGTAGAAATTATTTTGAGCTACCACTGGCTCTGAGGAAAGACTGTTATGAGATTATTGAACCTGCTGACGAAGGAAAGTTAAAGCGCATCGAAAAAGTTAAAATGAGAATACGAATGATATTCTTAGCGCCTGCAGCAGCTTCTATTTCACAGGGAAGCACCGTAGCGGTATATAATGAGAATAACCTTATTCTGGTAATAGATGCGACGCTGCGGAACACATTGGGTAAAGGAATAAATATGGAAAGAAAATCTCAAATTATAATTCTTGCACGCACTCGCGCTGCATTGCTGAAGGAAACAAAAGTTCGATGAAGCGCTTTGTTGCGGGCGGCATTTCAGAGGTAGGTATAGGCTGTTGCCATTTGCATTAGGCAGGTTCTTGCGGATGTTTTTTTTTTCCCTGCCATATCCAACACACATGTTAAAACCCTTCGGGTCTTTCGCATGCATTTGCTAAATAAAATTGCCACAACAACTTTATTATATCTTCCGCACTAAAGACGATGTTCCCGGGGGAAAATTACTAGCTGCCTCAAGAAAAGAAATCTTCCTGCATCAATGTCAGACAACCCGCATAGCCAACATGATTCCGAATCACACAAACAAGCCTGGCGTTTCACTGTGGAAACTCATTTCCTTTGTCGTGGATAGGTTGATCGTAGGGAAAGGAAGTTGAGCAGCATTCCCATAAAGCGTTCTTACACGGAACTCATCTCGGGAGAACTAATTCAGTGACATAGTACGGGGAAGTGTTCAGAACAGGGCGCAGCTTGCGTGCTATAGCACTCCGTGGAAGGGCATAAAAAAAAACAAAATATATAATGGTGAGGCATAGAAGAGGGTATAATAATCTACAAGAGCGGTATGCAATTACAGGCCAGAGTTGCTCTCCAAGGCGAGTGGAAATGTCTGGATAACCCATACTACGTTTTTTTTTTCCTTTAGTAGTCCTCTGCCGTGCTCCTAAGACTAGATTGTGTGCGCACATGTGCTACCCAGAAGTTGCTATTCAGAAACTCTGGCAGTTGCTTGAACAAAATCTCTCCCTGGAATAAAAGACGCGTAAAAACTATAACCAGAGAAAACTGAGGTTTCATACTTCTTTCTTTGCCTGTGTGCCCTCTGCGTAGCAGCCGCCCCTTGAATCATGCGGAACGGTCTTGTTGAATATAACATGTCTAAAGCGTTGCTCATCTTTCTCCAGATTCATAAATTAGGTTTAATTTTGTCGGCTAGAAGAACAGTTTCTGAAAATGGTAATATCGTTATTGCCAGTAATTGACATATCTAAATGGCCAATGATCCCTGCTTCGTAACTTCGTGAAAGCCTTGCGTACGCCTTTCAGGTGCACACTTGCAGGCTGTAACTCACGTCATCCAAGCCGAATTCAAAATGAAATGCGATAAAGGAATGACAGACATATATTAAGTGGCGACAGGAAGTGTGTTCAGGTTGAATATTAGTAATATGGGACACAAGGCTAGAGTGCGGGCAATTGAAGTCATGAAGATGAAAAATTTCACGAGAAGATTCCAGGTGAATCGTGCCATATGCGACAATATGAACAGTAATAAAAAAACGATTTATACTTGCGGCTATATTACAAAAAAACCCTATATCCTCTGATGTGCACCCCCAGTGGCAGCTCTATTTGATTTAGAGAATCTATAGTTCGCAATGCAATTGCAATATTGGCCTCTCTTGCACACATTTTATCCAATTGGGTGCCTACAATCAGCCAGGCTTTCAACTTCTGAAGGCAAAATAACCCTTCACTGAAAAATAACAACTGTTCACACTTCGCAAGATTGTCCGAAAATTCATTAGTTTTGTCCTGGAGATCGACACGCCTATACTTGTAGCGCACAGATTGGCAGTTGCGTGCAGAGATTGGTGATTAATTCAACGCTCAGAGCTAAATGTTGTGATAACATTTTCTTTTATTATGCTCAGAGATAACGCGTACACTTTCACAAAGAACCCAGGTGTGTTTCTCCGATATACATTTCGCCGCACGAGTTAGGATTTTGAATGTCAGATTTGCTGAGCACAAGCTCTCTTTAACCGGAAAGAACACTCGTACATGGCTAGGCTCTGTTTATGCCACGAACGCGCGCCCATCTTTCATGATGCCATATGTCTTTTCACACATAGCGATCAGATCACTAGAGAGATTGTCGAAGCTGTTCACTTTAACAGAAACGGTTCTTAGTTCGTATGTTCTCAACAGCCCCAAATGAAAAGAAATTTCTTATTTGAATCATTTCATTACGAAGCATGAGTTCTATTGGTTTTCACCCTGTCAATTCCGCCTGGTTGTTACCCACATTCCTGTCTTTGTCACAGATGATGTGTTTTTAGTGTGTCATTCGGCAAAGAAAATCAATTATCAGATAGCACTGTGGTTTTTGGGCCCTTTTTGCTTGCTGTCCTCGTTTTTCGCGCTGACCATTTAACCAGCTCCTATTCGTCCAACTGTCGATCCTTCAAGAGCGCTGCTTCCAAAATTTTCAAGTCCTCTAATGAAGAGTCCATACGGAGGGGGAAGGGGGAGCGGGGAGAGGTTCGTACGTGCGTGCGTATGTCTGTTTATTGTATTAGTGTTTTCTTCATACGCCCTGAAAACGGCAGTATTCTTTTTATATCTATATTTTTTTTGCAGCAATCGCGTATACGTATCACCGCTACAAGCGCGTGCGCCTGTAAGTCGTGCTTGAATTTTGGCGTCAAATATCGCCAAATCAGCATCAACTTGACATCTACGTTGACACACCTTGCAAAATCTCCGGCTAGACATGCCATTTGTAATGTCTACTCTGTAGTTATCTGATGTTATAGTTACTCCGCCTTGTGAAAAGTAACCAGTCGGATTTTAGAGATTGGAGGACGTGCGTTATATACTTGTAGGGTTACGTTTGAGAAAGCTTTTCTTTTTATTTCAAACGCATCTTATTATGTCCACATACCTGTCGCTGCGATTAGTGCTTATGCACGGTAAAATCAATTATCGAGGACTCTTTTTTTATTGTCATGGCACTCAAGGTGCTGCGAGCGGGCATATATATACCTATAGCTTGAACGCAGTAAGACACCCTCGCATAGAATCTTGAGCGCCAAAGCACCTCTGCGCTACTTAATGATATTTCGCTGATGTCAGCTGAGGACGAGCGGCGTCAGTTGAACTCAGGTAGGGACGCTTCAAGTTGTGTTGCTGCAGCGCCTCGTCCATAGTGCAGGCACTGGTTGGTCCTTGCCGCTGTAAACTAAGCAGCCTACGCATTTAAGCGTCAGTTATCGCACGAACGTTCTCATGGCAGTGAAGTACGGGCATCCGATTATTTGTACGTCACACATGAAGATTTTAACGTGTCGGCCTTAGGTAACTCGTTGCAAAAAAAAAAATGCAGTAATGAGATCAGCTTTGCTGTACGCATTCATGGTGGAAATAATGATCACTAGCTACCGCAACCCCTGTTGCCTGAAGCACCCTACCACTCGAGCCCTCCGCCAAAAAAAAAAAAAATCAACTTCTCCGAGTCAGGAAAATTGTTCGCTTCGTTATAACACCTAGGCACTGATAACTAACAATTGGGCATGCAATTGTATTGTACGAGAAACCATAATTTTGTTTCGAGGAGACGATGCGACCAGGGCTCGATGTCGCTATGCCAGTTACCCTTAAATGTGAAGCTGAAGCGTCCCCCCCCCCTTTTGAACGTCGGAAAAAAACATCTGGCTTCGGACCAACTAAGTTGTAGAACTGCAGGCACGGCCGGTGCTCAGCACAGGAGTTTCTCGGTTCCGTCGTCCCATGTACGCGTTTTCTATTTACGAGTAGGCCTTCGCGCTTCTCCGTTTCCGCGTCGTGCCTGTTAGGCTTGCGCCGTGTTCGAGATTCCCAGCGAGTTTGAAGTTGTCCGCCGCTGTAACTGGGGTTTCACAACTTAGAGCGTCGCCTCTCGTTGTCAAGTCGCTCCTGTTTCTTTAATGGCCATCATGGTTGGTAGGGAATCTGTTACACGACCATTTAAAAATCACTGTTCTGTAATAGGCTTTGAGAAATCGCCGCTTCACCGAGAGGAAAACGATCGACACACAGGCGGTTTGTTTTACAGCGTAAGCTGTTGTTAATGTGGGGTTTAACGTCCCAAAACCAGCTGTGATTATGAGAGACGCCGTAGTGGAGGGCTCCTGAAATTTTGAACACCTGGGGTTTTTTAACGTGCACTGACATCGCACAGCACACGGGCCTCAACATTTCGCCTCCATCGAAATGCAGCCGCCGCAGCTGGGATTCGATCCCGCGACCCTCGGATGAGCAGCCGAGTACCATAGCCACTAGACCACCCTGGCGGGGCAGCGTAAGCTGTTGTATGGGCTTGTCGCAGTGACTGAATTCGGTGGCGATGGCGTCCGCCGCCGCCGCCGCCGCCGTCCGTGTCCGCTACCGCTGTTACCTTCAACGTGGGAAACTTGAACGTGCGGGCTTCAACCTTCAACGTGCGGAACTTCAGCCGAGCTCAAGGAGACTGGTGCCACTCATATCCTCCCATGCTCCCACCACATCGCTGGGCATCCTGCATTCTCAGCCATGGCCCGGATATTGTGGGAGAGGTGTACCTGCATCTACCCGTTAACGAGGATGAGAAAAAGGGTGATGTTGATGAAGAAGAGAAGGAAGATGACGAATACGGCGGTGACGACGCCAACGGAAGGGAGGAAGAGGGCACGACAACAAAAAAGGAGTAGGATGGCGACGAAAAAGCAGAAAAGGAAGAAGAGATGGAAGATTGCAGAGTGCAAAAAAAAGGGAGGGGGGATGGCAAAGAAGAAATAAAGTAAGACTAAAGAAAAAAATATACAGTAGCACACAAGAAAATGTAGCCTACGATTGTACTGTGATGCGCTCCCTTGCGCAAGCTTTGTTTTTTTTTTTCTGGTAGTTACAGTTAAAGAGAGCCTAAACTAGAAATAAAGGAATATAGAAACAGCCTCACGAAGCGTCATCCTAATCGTAGGTCAACGCTCTCCGCCCGACGCACGAAATTCTTGCACGCAAGCGTTCAGGCGTCAAGGACCTGAGCCGCTCTGGACGGCTACGTTGCTGTCCTGCGCGGCCATGAATAAACAAAGCAGCATTATTTTGTTTAGCACAGAGGAAGAGCCACTGAAGGTTCTTTCCCAATCGCTCCGCTAGACGCAATTGTGCCTCCACAGGATCACTCGCTTGTGATCAGTGGTGCATATCGAAGAGCCATTGAATTGTAACACTCTTTGAATATTGAAAAGTTGCTTCCATATAATACGATTTCACGCTTTCATACTCCCTATAGCACAGTATTGCGACAAAGGCTCCTTTTCAATTTGTTTCAATCGTCATTTCTTAGTGTCCGCTAACTCACATGTATATTTAGGAATTTTACGAGAATGCAGAATGGCATCTTTAAGCCGGCGCTTATGTGAAAGTCTGGAGTGTTTGTGGTATCCCAAATAAAAGATTAAAGCGTGATCACGAGAATGAGGGACAGCTCAGCTGATATTTTCGAGCAGACAAGAACATGCTCCATTTCAAGCGTGCTTGTCAAATATTTTCGTTCAGAGGCAATTTTAAATTATTGTGTGTGGTGTGTCGATGCTGTTTTTATTCATTGTCATTTACTCTACGTAGGTATTGTAAAGACACACACACACGCACACACACACACACACACACACACACACATATATATATATATATATATATATATGAGAAGATAGCTTGGGTTGCCGCCAGTTTATAACGGAATTGACGATGCGCCTCTTAGAGAACGATGGTTTACTACATCAACGTTTCGGTCGGAGCCCGACCTTTTTCAAGACATGTTAACCACAGGCCAATATGGCCTTATATACCACATTTTGTCTGGTAGTAAGGAGAGAAGGACAAGGATGGGAAAGAGAATGACTGCGGTAAAAATATACGGAAATAATAAAAATTAAAAAATAAAAATTATAATAAAGAGATTGCTGGCATATTCACTGCAATGAAAGATGAGCAATTCAAGCAAAAGCAACTCGCCCACAGAGAGAGAGAGAGAGAGAGAGAGAGAGAGCGAAGGAAAAAAGAAAAGAAGAAAAAGTGGCGAAAATGGGGTAGACAGCGAGAAGGACGAGTGTCGTCCGCCGCGCCTGTGCTGTCCGAGTCCGTATACATTTTAAAGAGCAATCCATCAATTAGGCGTCGTATACCGTGGCGCCGGCTTATGTCTGGCGAAACTAACGACACTTTCAGTGGCGTAGCTTAAGTGGTTTGGCTATTGCCTCTGTGGTGCCGCTGCACAGCAACGCGCCCCAGGAGGGAAGAACGGGGGTCGTATTCGGGCATGAAAGGCGCAGCACTCGTGTTCCTGATTGCAGCCACATTTGCAACGCGCACTCGGCGCTACCGCGCGTTGGGGTGGGGTAGGCAAGGGAGAAGAAAGGGCGACATGAAGGAAAAGAGCTGTACAGAAAGACGAGGTTTTGAAGCAGGCAAATTCTGTGTACACCACAATGACGTCTTGTCGCCTCCTGTGGTACGATCTCCGGAGCCACTTCGCGTGTGTTGGCTTGCACTACACGGGTAATGCAAACAGGGCCAGGCCGATAGAATCAGGCGTCCACAGCTTAAAAAAAAAAGTCGAATGAGGTACTGATAATTGGCGGGAATTGCCGATCTTGTAATTGAGGATACAAAGTTTATCAATTCGAATGTTCAGCTTCCTAATGATCGTAACACCGAGAGAGCGCCTGGATGTTCATTTATGCCGTGCTTAATTGTGCCAAATTTGTAGATAAAGTAGGATTCCCTTTGCTCACGTTCTCTGGTGCTCCGAAAGTTCCTTTGCAGCAGTGTGACGCAGACATCCTCAAAGCTGTGACCTTTCAAGTTGATGTGTTTAGAGAGCGGAAGGCCAGGTAGTGAGCGCACATGGGACCGATGATTGTTGAACCTTATCCTGAATGGTATGTCCGTCTGTCCTATGTATTGCATGTTACATATTCCACATTCTAACAGATAAATATCATTGTTTGAGTCGCAGTCGAGTTGTCCCTTTATTCTGTGTTTAAAATTCGAATGTGTGCTTTCTGTAACTTTTGTTTTCTGGATGTGTTTGCACACGACGCATCTGGATTTCCCACAGGGTCGACACCCGCCGAGAGGCACTGTTCCTTGTACATTCAAAAATAGGATGCTTGCCCAGCACGAGTTAGTGCTTCAGTCGGGCTCTCCGTGGCCTCGCTGCCGTGACGCAAATGTAATTTTGCATTCTTGATTGAGTAGGTCCTAATATGGCTCGTGCACTGAATACAGCCCGTATGTCTGTAGTATACCATTTTGCACACGTGTCACATTAGGTAATAGAAAGTTATTGACTTCTGCCTTTTGATGCGCGGTGTTTTTTGAGCTTCACAAGTATGGATCGTTTCCGACTAGGCAAGCTAGCTGTGTTGCTTTATTGATTTTGTCGCCAAATGCAGCGGCAGCTGGTAAAAATGGCATCTCAGGAAAGTGCCGTTGATGAAGAGTGACATATAGTCGGTGACCACTTAGAAACGTAACAATTTCGAGTGCAGTGAAAGGCGTCGTCTTCAATTGCTGCGGTACACGAAAGAAAAATAAAGAAACCGCAGTAAATAAAGGAGGGCTACGGTGTAGAAATAGCGTCACGCTGCGCTTCAAGGTGGCAAGTTATTAAAGAGCTTATAATACAGATGACGTATAGTTTGAAACCAAAGATGTACATTGTGCGATTTTCGTACGAATGGGTGTTTCGGGAAGGCGCTTGGATAGATGCAGTTCTATTGCCTGATCAGAGAGCAGCATCGTTTGCATACTGCTGACACGAGTGTGACGATCCATAGGGCTCAGATAGGACCCACAAAGTGCTTTCTTAAAAAAATCATATCTTTCATATATACTAAGGAGAGCGTTTCTTTTTGTTGCGTTTTTCTTTCTGCAAAATGCGAATAAGCTGTTATCCTTGTTCGTGAGTCTATTCCGCTAGCCCATTATATCCTAAACACTAGTTATTCCATGTAATTCGTTTCGCGTCAACTTTTCACAGCATATTATACGTCTTATTTGTTTGCACTCACATATTCCCCACTCTATTGCTGAATTGAACTGTCAACTGCAGTGCCTTATTTTTGTACAGGAGGCCCCGATACAGCGCATACGGCACCTCCTTCTGCATACTAAGTACCTGTAACATGATCAATTTGAAATGAGCCTTTGATGATTTCATTTAATTTGTTCAGTGGCGTTATTTCCGTAGATGGGTTGACTATTGCTTCGTACGTATCCGAACGGCCGCAATGAGGTATTGCGCCATATTTGTAACCAATGTTGATTCTTCAATAGGCGCATCATTTGGAGCAAGTAAAACTGTGTGTTTCTGGGCACTTTTTCATTACGATATGGAGCTCTCGCTGGCCATTTAAAGTGCGATCGTGTGCTTGCAAGCGGAACGGAGTGGAGGAAGTGCCGTGGTATCGTTTCAACTACAAGGGTGTTTCAAGGGACTGACAACCCATTTTTACCGTACCTGTTTTCTTTATTCCACTGGAAAGCTTACCGTTCAGAGTGTCTAGTGACACAATGAGAACGGGGAAAACGCCGTGAAGCATTTTTATGAGAATTTTTTTTTTCCTATGGAGTCGTACATACAACACATGTTACAAACAGTGGCCGACAGCCGTCGGTTGTGTTCGCGCCAGGGTACACCTCCACAGAGCGCATGCGCGCTACGCCTGGTAGCCACTGAGCGCATGCGCCCAGGTTAAAAACAGGTTTTCGGCTGCCGCGAAGGCAGCGCCTCTTCTCGGCGTCGACTCCTTTAGTGCGGAAAAAGCAAACAGTAGGGCGGAGATGCGTTTTTATATTCCGACTGCAACTTTGGGGCCGACTTACGGTGGTATGAACAACAGAAGGCGACGTACGGTGATTAAAAGATTCTAAATAGCAGTACCAAGGCGTCTCCACCAGGCTACGCCACGTTTCAGTTGCCGCAATGTTTAAGCTCAAATTAAAAATACACATCCTATTGAAATCGCAAAAGTGGTGCTAGATTCCATTACTATACTTTGAGTTGTTTCTGAGTGCACAAAGATCAGTTCACAGGTTCTGGCAAGTTGTCGGTCCATTTAAGCTATTTTTTTTGCTTTCTCGACGTTTATTTGCTTTTATCCTGTTGTAACTCCGCTTCTACCCCTTCACCTCAACTTCATAAGAATTTTGTAACTATCCGCTCCCTCCTAGAACTAGCTCATCCCTCTCTCAGGATTACATGGACGAGGCCACGCGCAAACAGCGACCCCTACCGCAATGTGCCTTGAAGCACAACCTAGCCACAGGAATGGGCGGCGTAAGTAATGAAGAGAGCGAGCATTAAATTCTGTGAGGAAGGGAGAACCAGGCGCAAATGAGCACCCCCACACAACGCACGTGGCGAGAGCAGATGTTTACATACTGGGGCAGGCAGGAGATCGCATTTATGTGCCTGAGAGAAAAATTACTTCACATGTGCTCTGCTTTACGTTGCGTGTCAAGACACCAAGTGTATACACCTGCACGCGTGCTGTCCGAAAGTGGGCTTGATTAATGACTGCAGCGGGCGAATGGACCATTTCATTCACGCATCTCACGACACGGATACGTTCAGAGAATGAAGTAGATAGCAAATGTTTTCAGGAAGACAATTTGCGCCAGTGCTGTGCGCACGTGCCAGAAACTTCTCGAGGAGACCGTGAAAAAGTATCCGCCCTAGACATTTATGGTAGGAGCGCCTACGAATAGATGAAGCAGGGAGCTGGGATGAAAACTGAATGAGTGCTGTACAAAGGATGCTTCCCTTCATTTAGCCAGGAGCTCATGGCTTTTTAAATGGTCGACAACGCTGACAGTGCATGGCAGCGTCACAATTTCTCCACAATTTCGCCACAAAAGTCACAATTTCGCCAGAAGGGCAAGGTCATGACTGCGATAGCAACGCATGCATTGTTATACAAAAGTAAACTGGCAGTTTCAAGGCCGATGTGGTTCCGCCTTGTACCACAGAAGCTCGCAATCCTATCCAGCGTTGAGGCGCAGCGTGCCTAACGCACTGTTGCACGGTGTTCCTGATTATTGAATGCGTATAATAGTTGTTGTTTGCTTAAGGAATTGACGATTTTGTGGGATTTTACATTGCACAACCACGATGTCATTTCGAGAGGCGCCGTAGTGAAGGGTTTCGGAAATTTCGCTAACCGTGCAATGAAATTGCACAATACACGGGTTTCAACCAGTAATGGGCACGTTACCAGTAAAAAGTAACAGTGTTACAGTTACAGTTACCTAAGCCAGAAAAGTAACTATGTTACAGTTACAGTTACTCAGCTTCCAAAAGTAACTTGTTACAGTTACAGTTAATGTGGAAAGGTAACGTCGTTACTTTTCCGTAACTGTACAAGATTATTACCCCGCAAACGAAATTATGTAGTTCTTCCCACGGAAAGCGTATTAACGCGTGCGGTTGATTGAAGTTGTTCGTATCAAAAGCGCCAGATAAAAGGAATTGAATGGGCTCACTCAAAAGTCCAACACTAGGAATCGTTGCGTACTCCTTATTTTCTGCAACAACTTTTTTATTGATTGTCGGGAATTTATTTACAAAAATAAACGGCATATCCCACGTGCAGTGGGAATCAAGGAAATGCGAAGCATGCATCAGGAACGTAAAATAGATCTGCATTGTTGTCACGTTATACCGATTTTGGGTACATATGAAGTTAACGAAACGGCCGCAAGAGCACCAAGACTGTGGCATGCAAACCACGCCGCTCATGGCACTCATGTCATGATGCTAATGTTATAACCTGTCATTTACGTTCCTCATGCAGTCGTGTTGTGCCATAGCAATTTTCGTATACACCCATTAATGAAACGCGTGGCATGTAAGTCGTGCCGCTCATGACATGCATGTCACGATTTTCGTGTTCTTAGAACGTGTCACCCATGGTCTTCATACATTGTTGTCTCGCCATATCAATTTTGGTTTTTATCAAGTTAACGAAACGGCTGCAAGAGCACCAAGACCGTCGTCAGTCATGCCGCTTGTGACATGCGTGTCATGAGTTTTGTCATCTTGTGCCATGCCAATTTTAGCATTGGTTGATTTATAAGGTTTACCGGTCCCAAAACCAGCTCTGATTATAATAGACCCCGTAGTGGAGGTCTCCGGAAATTTCGACCACCTGGCGTTCATTAACGGGCACTGAAATCGCACAGCACATGGGCCTGAACATTTCGCCTCCATCGAAATGCAGCCGCCGCGTCCGGGATTCGATCCCGTGACCTTCGGATCACCAATTTTAGCATACATCCCATTAATGAAAAGGCCAGGAGAGCACCAAGACCGTGGCACGTAAATCATACCGCTCATGACATGCACATCATGATTTTCATGTTATGACCATTTATGTTCTTCATGCAGTCATGTTGTTGCATACCAATTTTCGTATTCATAACATTAACGAAACGGCCAGGAGAGCAAAAAGTCGTAGGCGGCTAGATGGATAGATATGCTCAATGTCGCCGAAGTTTGCTAAGAAATGCTTCGCATTTATGGGTTGGGACAGCCTGATGCCACGCAGCACAGCTGCACGCTCGTAAATGAAATGGTAGCTCAACCTGAGACGCGACAAAGAGGATAGGCCCCTTCGAGCCATTGCTGCCGGCACTTTTGAGAAGTGCTTTTTGGAAGTACCGCAGCTTTGAGAACTGAACGTGTGCGAGTCACCGAAAAGCGCGTGTTTCTAGGTGGTTACCGCGCGGGTGGTCATGAAAAAAAAAGTGGCTGGCCACGCAAAAAAATTGAGGATGCTGCTCCGGCCTTTGAACAACAGTGACTTCCGTCACTTCGGCCGACCATACTGCGGTGTCGCGCAAGTTTCTGTGCATGGGGGCGGGTGAAGAACCCTTCCCCGACCTTTTTTGTCGCTGGTAGGCGGTGCTTTGCTTGCCTCCGTAGAAAAAAAAGTCTTTTCCGATCTGGAAACACGTCAGGCACATCTATAAAAAAAAGGACAGGCCAAAAGATGTCCGTGTCCTGCACAGGATCGCGATAGAAACGATACATCGTAAAAGCATTCTACTAGTCAGATACAAATACATTTTGCAAATTAATCTAGATACAGAGGTACACATAGTCATAAATAATTAAGAGAAACATTGCGATAGCCTTGTGTCGCGATACTTTCGAGCGCTGCTTTTAAGAAGTGCTGCTGGATATTTTTTTAAAGGAAGTAACTGTAACGGTATTTACAGTTACAGTTACCGTGTAAAAAGTAACAGTGTTACAGTTACAAGTTACTTTAAATTAAAAGTAACTAGTTACAGTTATAAGTTACTGAAAAAAGTAACTAGTTACCGGTAACGCGTTACTAGTAACTAGTTACTGCCCAAGACTGGTTTCAACAGATACAGTTAAGCTAAGGACTCTTGTTTCCTGCAGCCCTTGCAGGACCACGGCTCAGCGTCTGTGAGAGGGGAGGGGGTGGCAGGGGGCACGTTGTGAATGAGTAGACAAGTGTGAAACACTATGGTGGAGGGCTTCGGAAATTTTGACCACCTATGGTTTCTTGAAATGCAATTACGTCGCACAGTGCACGGGCCTCTAGCATTTTCGCCTCCACGGAAAATGCAATCCCCGCTGCCGGGATCAAACACGTATTCTTAAACACGTGAATCCGGTTGGTCTTGACTTGCAGAGCCCTCAACTACGACGACTATCATAATCAAAATAGTAGTTTTGGGACGTAAAACCCCAGAAATCGTTCAATCATAGCTTCCTGCAGCAGATTAGCATTTCCGGATTATATAGAGAACCGCCAACAGCTAAAATGGAGATAAAAATTGCATGCGAACACACTTTGAACTGGTTAAACGAAGAAAATATTAACCGTTACTGTAGCCAGCGATTTTGTTGCAGACACGCCGGCACGCATACACGACCTCTTTGTGCCGTTCGTTAATAGCTACTATAATTCTGTGACACTGTACAGAGCAACAGAAAGCAGTGACGACCAAGTGGCAGGAGAACTTCCAAAAGAGGAGCTTCGCTAATTTGGCCCCTGCATTGTAACTGACTGCAGAACGGCAACACGCTCACATTTGCCGAACCACATACGAGAACGAGCGGTTCGCAGTGTAGGTTACGGTCAATTTTGTTGCAGCATTCAAATGTAAATTATTAAAGAAATTTGTTGAAGCGGTGCCCCGCATCCACAGAGCTAAGTAGTGAAGGACCTAACGCACGTGCGTTGCCTGATTCATTATAGATAAGAATTTATAATGGTTCCTATGATTTTTATTGCATGGCAAGGAGGGGGGGGGGGGGGGGCATGACAAAAGAATTTTAGCACTTTGTAGGAAAATAATAAGATGGTTATTCTATCTTCTTTCATCAAGTGAACGAGTTTGTAAGTCAGTGTAAGCTAACACAGAAGGCACAACGAAGTGAGAAAGTAACGCTGCACTTGAAGTTGTGCTTCCCTTTCGCACAGTGCAGATCAACATGCTTTCGGAATTTACTGCTGCATGGATTCGCGTGTTGAGGGTGTTGCAATGCCCAATGAAGCAAGTCTCTTAGCGACAGAAAGGAGATACGATTATTCCGTTCGAAGACAGGTAAGAGAATGTCTAGCTCGCTCTTTTGCGGTGGTGTATTCCAGAACCAGCACTGTAGTGACAATGTCAGCATTAAGACTCTATTGGTATACGCGCGAAGAGTGGTGCCACAGGTGCTTTTTAATTTTCACTGTCTTTCATTATTTTCCTCAAGAAAGCTGGAACCACAACTTCATATGGCTTTGTCACGTCAAATCGTACAACCGATATACTTGTCGGGAATTCCGCTGCAATTTCAGGACAAACACTCTTGAAGGAAATAAAAAAAGCCACTCTTTGCTTCAAAGGAGCGAAACTAATATATGAAAGGGCTTTCGTAAGAACTCTTTCCGTTCGCTGAAAAAAATGCGTCAGTGATCGATATTTATTGTGTTTAGTAATTGAACATTGGTTCAGTCTAGATGGGGGAGTGGTTAGCGAAGCCAACTTCGGTTGATGACAAGAAGCACAAACCGAAACATTTGCGAATCCGACACATGTAGCGTAACGACATTTTGTTTTTGTCTCTTCCGTTGCAACTGACAAAAATACATGTCAGCGACGGGTGACGCAGGCTCGTTACATGCAGAAAGCTTCATTTATTGCAAAACTATAGCTTTGCCAGCTTTACCGCTACTTTCTAATCTCCCCGGCTTACATTATTATGTCACCGCACGCAAGTGGAGATGTGTTGTACTTGGCTCTACAAGACTACTTAAGACGTAACAGTAGGGCCCTACACGACAACGGTAAACCGTTCAAGGCGCCGGAATTACTATCAGCAAAGGTGACGAGTCAAGCATAACGACCGCTTACGAATGTAAGTGTGTCTTTTTAGTGTGTCAGTATTCTCCTTCGCGGCGGCTGCATTTCGATGGAGGCGAAATGTTGAGGCCCGTGTGCTGTGCGATGTCAGTGCACGTTAAAGAACCCCAGATGGTTGAAATTTCTGGAGACCTCCACTACGGCGTCTCTCATAATCAGAGCTTGTTTTGGGACGTTAAACCCCCCAAATCATCATCAGTATTCTCCCTCGCTGCACTCTCCCTGTCTGTAGCGAAAATTTGCAACGAACAAGAGGACGCTCGCCCTTCCAAGCCTAAACCGGCAACATCATTTTGTTGCAGCATTCAAATGTAAATTATTAAAGAAATTGTTGAAGCGGTGCCCCGCATCCACAGAGCTAAGTAGTGAAGGACCTAACGCACGTGCGTTGCCTGATTCATTATAGATAAGAATTTATAATGGTTCCTATGATTTTTATTGCATAGCAAGGAGGGGGGGGGGAGCATGACAAAAAAATTTTAGCACTTTGCAGGAAAAAAAAATTGGCAGATCCACCGTGCAGTGGGAATGAAGGAAATGCGAAACACGCATCAGGAACGTAAAATTTGCATTGTTGTCTCGCCATACCGACTTTGGTACATATGAAGTTAACGAAACGGCCGCAAGAGCACCATGACTGTGGCATGTAAACCATGCCGCTCATACACGCATGTCATGATTCTAATCTTATGACCTGTCGTTTACGTTCGTCATGCAGTCGTGTTGTGCCGCAGCAATTTTGGTATGCATCCCATTAACGAAACGCGTGTCATGTAAATCATGCCGCCCATGACATGCATGTCATGCTTTTCATGTTGTGACCTGTCAGTCATGTTCCTCATGCTGTCATGTTGCAGCATACCAATTTTCCTATACATCCCACTTACGAAACGGCCAAGAGAGAACCAAGACCGTGGCATGTAAATCATGTCGCTCATGGCATGCATATCATGATTTTCATGTTGTGACCTGTATGTCATGTTCGTCATGCAGTCATGTTGCGGCATACTAATTTTCGTATACATCCCATTAACGAAACGGCCAGGAGAGTACCCAGACCGTCGCATGTAAATGATATCGCTCATGACATGCATGTCATGATTTTCATGTTATGACCTGCCATTTATGTTCGTCAGGCAGTCATCTTGTGCCATACCAATTTTCGCTTACATCCCATTAGTGAAACGGCGAGGAGAGCTCCAAGACCGTGGCATGTAAATCATGCCGCTCATGACATGGATGTCATGATTTTCATGTTATGACCTGTCATTTATGTTCGTCATGTAGTCATGTTGTGGCATACTCATTTTCGTATGCATCCCATTAACGAAACGGCCAGGAGAGCACCTACACCGTCGCATGTAAATGATATCGCTCATGACATGCATATCACGATTTTCATGTTATGACCTGCCATTTATGTTCGTCATGTAGTCACGTTGTGCCATACCAATTTTCGCTTACATCCTATTAGCGAAACGGCCAGGAGAGCTCCAAGACCGTGGCATGTAAATCATGCCGCTCATGACATGCATGTCATGATTTTTATGTTATGACCTGCCATTTATGATCATCATGCAGTCATGTTGTGCCAAACCAATTTTCGTATAGCCTCCGTGCAGTCGAGTTTTCCATGTGCGACATCAGCGCCAGAATGCACTGCCTGCCGGAGAGAAGAAGCAAAATTGGGCAGACTGTGACAGGGAAATACGCGAACGCGATGCGCGTCTCCAACTCTATAGCAGCAGCGACCGCCCGTCCCACCTTCTTTAGTTTTATTTCCTTTGAGACGCGCGTTCCAAACCTGCGGCAAACTGTTCCAAAGGGCGACGCCGCGAGCATTCGTGTGGTTCGCAGCACGCCCGGAAAGCAGCGAAGAAACGCGCGCGTCGCTGTCGCCTCGGTTTCCACCGTGCGCGACTGAGCCATCCGACGAGAGCTACGTAGCGCCCTTCTGGTCAGTAGACGGAGCCATCCCATTAACGAAACGGCAGATTAGCGCCAGGACCATGGCATTTAAATCATTCCGGTCATGACACGCGTGTCATGAGTCTAATGTTATGACCTGTCATTTACGTTCGTCAGGCTGTCGTGTTGTGCCATAGCAATTTTGGTATACATCCCATTAACGAAACGCCTGGCATGTAAATCACGCCGCCCATGACATGCATGTTATGCTTTTCATGTTATGACCTGTCATTTGTGTTCGTCATGCAGTCATATTGTTGCATACCAATTTTCCTACACATCCCACTAACGAAACGGCCAAGAGAGCGCAAAGACGGTGGCATGTAAATCATGTCGCTCATGACATGCATGTCATGATTTTCATGTTATGACCTGTCATTTACGTTCATGATGCAGTCATCTTGTGCCATGCCAATTTTCCTATACATCCCGTTAGCGAAACGCGTGGCGTGTAAATCATGTCCCTCATGACATGGATATCGTGATTTTCATGTTGTGACCTGTCAGTCATGTTCGCCATGCCGTCATGTCGTGGCATACCAATTTTCGTATACATCCCATAAACGAAACGGCCAGGAGAGCACCAAGACCGTCGCATGTAAATCATGTCACTCATGACATGCATGTCATGATTTTCGTGTTATGACCTGTCATTTATGTTTGTGATGCAGTCTTGTTGTGGCATGCCAATTTGCGTATACGTCCCATTGACGAAACGCGTGACATGTAAACCATGTCATTCATGACATGCATGTCATGACTTTCATGTTATGACCTGTCATTTATGTTCGCCATGCAGTCATATTGTGGCATACCAATTTTTGTATACGTCCCATTAGCGAGACGACCAGGAGAGCACCAAAACTGTGACATGTAAATCATGCCGCTCATGACACGGATGTCATGATTTTCATGTTATGACCTGCCATTTATGTTCGTCAGACAGTCATGTTGTGCCATACCAATTTTCGCATACATCCCATTAGCGAAACGGCCAGGAGAGCACTAAGACCGTGGCATGTAAATCATGCCACTCATGACATGCGTATCATGATTTTCATGTTATGACCTGCCATTTATGTTCTTCAGGCAGTCATGTTGTGTCATACCAATTTTCGCATACATCCCATTAGCGAAACGGCCAGGAGATTCCTAAGACCGTGGCATGTAAATCATGCTGCTCATGACATGCATATCATCATTTTCATGTTATGTCCTGTCATTTATGTTCGTCATGTAGTCATGATGTGGCATACCAATTTTCGTAAACATCCGATGAGCGAAATGGCCAGGAGAGCACAAAATCGTAGGCGGCTAGATAGATAGATAGATACGCTCAAACTCGCCGAAGTTCGCTAAGAAATGCTTCGCATTTAATAATAAGATTGTTATTCTATCTTCTTTCATCAAGTCAACGAGTTTGTAAGTTAGTGTAAGCTAACACAGAAGGCACAACGAGGTGAGACAGTAACGCTGCACTTGAAGTTGTGCTTCCCTTTCGGACAGTGCAGATCAACATGCTTTCCGAATTTCCTGCTGCGTGAATTCGCGTGTTGAGGGTGTTGCAACGCCCAATGAAGCAAGTCTCTTAGCGCCAGAAAGGAGGTACGATTATTCCGTTCCAAGACAGGTAACAGAATGTCTAGCTCGCTCTTTTGCGGTGGTGTATTCCCGACCCAGCACTGTAGTGACAATGTCAGCATTAAGACTCTATTGGTATACGCGCGAAGAGTGGTGCCACAGGTGCTTTTTAATTTTCACTGTCTTTTATTATTTTCCTCAAGAAAGCTGGAACCAAAACTTCATATGGCTTTGTCACGTCAAATCGTACAACCGATAGACTTGTCGGGAATTCCGCTGCAATTTCAGGAGAAACACTCTTGAAGGAGATAAAAAATGCCACTCTTTGCTTCAAAGGAGCGAAACTAGTATACGAAAGGGCTTTCGTAAGAACTCTTTCCGTTCGGTGAAAAAAATGCGTCAGTGATCGATATTTATTGTCTTTAATGACTGAAAATTGGTTTAGTCTAGATGGGGGATTGGTTAGCGAAGTCAGCTTCGGTTGATGCCAAGAAGCACAAACCGAAACATTTGCGAATCCGACACATGTAGCCTAAGGACATTTTGTTTTTGTCTCTTCCGTTGCAACTGACAAAAATACATGTCAGCGACGGGTGACGCAGGCTCGTTACATGCAGAAAGCTTTGTTCATTGCAAAACGATAGCTTTGCCATCTTTACCTCTACTTTTTTATCTCCCCGGCTTACATTATGTCACCGCACGCATGTGGAGATGTGTTGTAATTGGCTCTACAAGACTACTTCAGACGGAACAGTAGGGCCCTACACGGCAACAGTAAACCGTTCAAGGCGCCGGAATTACTATCAGCAAAGGTGACGGCTAAATCATAACGACGGCTTACGAATGCAAGTGTGTCTTTTTAGTGTGTCAGTATTCTCCTTCGCTGCACTCTCCCTGTCTCTTGCGAAAATTTGGAACAAACGTGGCGGCCCTCCCAGGAGGACGCTGAGCGTCTTGCATCTGCAGAGGAGGATGGTCGACAAAATGCTGTGGGACGCCTTTAAGTATGTTAAGACAGTTCGATGCCACTACGCGAAAGGTTGCTTCTCCGCACGCTGACACTCGCCGGTGCTCAAGGACAGCCTACGCAGGGTGGCATGTCAAGCAATGCTATTAGCGCGAAACACGTATATATCCGATGAAGAAGGAAACGTCGAAGCAACAAGAGCAGCAAAATGTGGCACAAAAAGTATGGTATAAAAGTAAGGAAATTTGCGTTTAGTTCATCTGGTTGTACGAAATCGGCATGTAAAGATACGAATACATCCATACCGTGACTTACGGGTCCTAAAACGATAGCACAAAACGCTCGTGTGTTACGCCACCATTAATGATGCTAAAATCAGACGTCATCCATGGAAACATCAAATATATGCCTATGTAACATACATTACCGATTTCTCACCTTCAGATCATATGCGAAGTGACATTTCCACGTTATTTCATTCGCCTTACCTCTCTTCCCCTGCACAGGGTAGCCAGCCGGTCTCAGCACTGGCTAACGTCCCTGTCTTTCCTCCTTTCCTCTTCCTCCTTTCCCACGTTATTCCACTGCTAAGGGTTCCGGGGTCGGATCCCTATCTACCCGTTCGAAGTACCAATGCTCTCGGCTTTCGCCTTTGCATTAACCGATAGATAAGGAACACAGGAGAGCTTTGACAGGTAGTAACCATCAATTCCATTGCTAGACGATGAAAAGTGCCCTTAGGGGCAATAATGCATCACTCATAACACGTAAGTACTGCCTTATTAATGAGTGATAACAAACACTGAAGAACAGCGACAAAGGCCCAGAAATAATGTTGTGGTGCGTAAGAGTGGCGTATATTGTGCTTGACGCTTGGGTCTTTCGAAACTAACTTGAAGTGATATATCGGTCAAGCGTTGCGGACGCGACACAAAATATGAGAGCTACTCGTGTGAAACTAAACTCGAAACACGGAATGGATAACGATACTACATTTATGGGCGCAAAGCCTATGATCTAAACAAGTGTCGCCATGGCAGCGTTCGAACACATTATGTGGTATGCACACTGCATAAGCAACCACAACCCCGGAACAGTCACCAGAATATATATATATATATATATATATATATATATATATATAGGAAATAAATCACGCTATCCCCGGAAGCATAATGATAAAAGAGTATGACGTGCGCTCATTGCGCACAGTATATTCACTGACGTTTCCGCTGATGCACAGAGCCAAACCGTCAGTAAAGGTAGTGTGAAAAATCAATGTGCGTCGTACTCGCCTATTTTGTTATATATATATATATATATATATATATATATATATATATATATATATATATATATATATATATATATATATATATATATATATCTGCGTGTGTGTGCGCAGTAACACGCGTATTTTAGCTCGACACTGTACCTTTTCATGCGAAGAACTGGACGAAAGAAGAAATTAAGGTCATACAGTGTTACGCGGTGACAATCGTGAAGAGCGCTACGTCCACAGAAGGGTGACGCAAGCGTTTCCCATGTCTCTTCGCGGCTGGTCCCTGAAGTACGCGTGTGAAGGGTACACGAGGCAATAGTCCAGGCCATGTCTGTGATTGTACGAGCCGCACTGCGGCACGAAGAGGTCTCACGCACGGAAGGTTCTCGTTGCAAGTAGTGACATCATCACCAGCCGAGCAAAGTGACGGGGCACAGAGAAGGCTTGTGCAACGCGACAATTTACTCGAGTTGCTCAAGCAGCACCTCGGTTGCGAGAAGCTAGGATGGCAAAAAGCAATCACATAAGACCTAAAGCCTCCTATATTGCTTGATATCGGAGGACATGGAAAGACACTCCTTGGAGCTGGTGGAGTGTCAGACGGCAGTACATTACATTCGGGAAATCCTTCTGAGGGCTCCTCAACACACACACACACACACACACACACACACACACACACACACACACACACACACATATATATATATATATATATATATCGCGACTCTGTGACATCTTACTGGGAACATGGCTAATCATTCCTGACGTTAAGCTGAGAAGTAAGCCGCGCTGAGAGGCAAAAACTGTCGTAATGGGCATCGGGCACATCCACTGCCACAGCGGCACCGATCGCTGCTGCTTAGTAGAGCTCAGTAAGTGCCACTAAGCAGCCAAGATGTTTTTTTGCGGGAGAGTCCTTGCAACATTCTGGCATATATTCAATAAAAGAGTAACCACCTCCCTCCGCAACGACAGAATTGCCTGGTCAAAACCTATTTATACTGCATATGAAGGATGGCGTGCACGCTATTTGTGTGTAAGTGAAGCTTGCATATGTAAGGTAGAATTAGATGGTGTGTTACAGGGTGAGTTATCAATAGCTGGCCGAGGCCTTCTTTCTGCTGTGGACATAAAAGAGACTGGTGACGACAATAGTGATGGCGAAGACGGTGATGTTGATAGTGATATTCGTGCTGATGGTTGTGTCGGTTGTCCAAAAAATAATTAGTTGCCCTTCCCCAACCTAGAAAATGGCGACAGGCGAAGCTTGACGTACCCATGCCCTTTCCTCGTTTTCCATGGATGAAAAAAAAAAAACTAGCAGGCGGCGTCTCGTGATTCCACTAGCCGCGGCATGTCACCCTGTTCTAACGACATTTGGGCGGTGCCGGTCGGGTTGGATGAGGCTTTACATAGTTTCCCGACTGCACGAGTTTGTTTGAACGCGGTAACGTTTAGTGGCGCTTGATCCTTTACAACATTCTACTAGGGGCCTAGTAAGAGACCGGGAAGAATTTCTCATAAATCTCGCCTTTCAGGTTTCTTTTTTGTGCCTAGGCATCAAGATTGTCACATGTCGGCCCTTCGTGGCATTTTCTCTTCCTCCATGTGTGAGGGAGCTTTATTGGGGACTTTTAGTGGGTGTAACGTTGCGCAAAATTGACAAGGACACAAGATAGACGTTGTAACACACAGGGCGCAAAAGCGTGAAATAAATCAGCAACCTTGGTTATTGGGGACGCCGAGTAGCAGCGACAATCGTCAAGTCGCAACGTAGGATACAGCCAGCGAGCGAACTGGGTACGAGCCACACGATGGCAATAGGGCTTTTTAAGCATCGTCATCTTCGTCCTTACAGTTACCCCCGGGATTGAAGAGGAGCCATCCTGGCGACCTAGAAAGAAGTCAGCGGATCGTAGTACGGCTCGAGCCGGTCAACGTGCACCTGCCAACGATGGCGATAGGGATTTTTCAATTCAGTTCAATTCAATGTCTTTATTTTCTTGAGCAGTCAAGAGGGCGGCGAGGACTAAAGGCTTGCAAGCCTGACAAAGGTCCCGCCCCCGCATACACTTCAAACAACGTTTAGTATCCTCATCTCACCTCCATCATCTCATCCAAGCATCCTCATTTTTGCCCTTACGCATGTTTCTTTTTTTCGGTCTCTTTACGCGTTCTTCCGTTCTTCAGCATGCATACATGCCTACGTTCATTGTCTCACTGTTTCTTGCGTTGTATTTTTCCGTGTGTTCATTTCCCTATTTCTTTCTATACCTAGTGTGCCTTTCTATCTTTCATTCCTTTCATTTTGTCTTTCTCTTGTTGTTTCTTTCCTTTATTGTTCGGCCGAGAATCTAAGGGATTCAGATATATGTTTGATTTTCTTCGTTTCCCGATCGTGCACTGAGGAGCTCGCTCGTGTTACGGGGGCGCACCTTGAGTCTTTGTATTCGAAGCGGAAGAGAAGAAGTGTGCCCGCACTGCGCACACGGAGATGATTGTTTGCTCGTACACCAACTCCGACAGCGGTGGCCGCCCGAGTCAACGAATGGAAGCTTCTCTTGACGAACAAACAAATGGGCCCCTCCATCCGGTCTACCTCCCTCAGGGCATCGTCGAAAGCCATTCGAAGATTACAGACAGAGCTAGTACGCGTAACATGAGGGCTCCACAGGCTCGGAGACGCCGCTTTTGTTGGAACGGCCTATCGAATCCAAGAGCCTGCAATAGCCCATGCTTCGGCACTGCCCGCACAACAGCCACAGAAAGACACATGAAGAGTGCCATGAAGCTAGCGAATCACATGCGAAGGCGATGGAGTTGGACACTCAGAGTCGGATAGACCTTACTTTGGTCGCCGATGAGCTTCTTCACAAGACGTGCGGAGTAAAGAAGTACCGGGTAACGTCGAACCCATTCCAGTGTTCTGCATGTAAGGGATACAACGTTGGTGCATGGAACAGTGAGGCCGTGCTGCTGCAACAAATTTCAGCGCCTCGTTTTGAACTAAGGAGCGCATGCGTCATAGCCCCTGCTTAATATGTTGCTACCCTTGCGGTAAAACTGTAAGGTAGACGGGGGAGCTAAACCAGCTAGACCGTAAAGCGAAACGCCAAGCCAG
Source organism: Hyalomma asiaticum (assembly GCA_013339685.2). Taxonomy (NCBI): domain Eukaryota; kingdom Metazoa; phylum Arthropoda; class Arachnida; order Ixodida; family Ixodidae; genus Hyalomma; species Hyalomma asiaticum. Next base: position 41,626,817 of record CM023486.1, read on the forward strand.
TTCTACGCCATGCATAGTACAGGCAGGCAGGCAGGCAGGCAGGCAGGCAGGCAGGCAGGCAGGCAGGCAGGCACAGAACTTTATTTTGGTCCTGAGAAACTGCAGTTGGACGTCCCCTTCTAGGGGGATCCTGTAGCAGTTGCGGGCCGCTCCCACGCAGGGACAGGAAGACCGTGGCCCTCCGCCCTCTCGCAGGCTCTCTGGACAGCCCGAAGTTGAACCGAAAGGTCGCCGCTTCTCAGGGCTTCCTCCCAGTCCTCTTCTTTGCTGAACTCTGTGTCACGTAACGCAGGACATTGCCAGAGCATGTGAGCTAGTGAGCAGTAAGCCTATCCGCAGTTATACAATGCGGTTCAACGTTGGGCGAGAAGTTACTAAACCTGCCTCGCGAAGGGAAAGACCCCGTTTGGTGCATCCTGAAGTCTGAAGACTGCGGACGAGTGAGTTTAGGATGAGGAAGTGGAAAGACCCTCCGAGAGAGATGATAATGAGTCAGGATCTCGTGAAAAGTGAGGAGCGGGTCCCTGTACCTGCCGGCATCCCCGCCCGCGAATTCGCCGGGACCGCCGCGGTGAGTGAAACCTCGTGCACAGTCATGGGCAAACTCATTGGCGTTGGGGACATCGGGGTGTACGTTGGCCCCCATGTGGGCCGGGAACCATTTTATGGTGTGAAACCCGGCAGCCCCCTCGCTGCCGAGGATAGCTGCTGCCTCCCGCGAGATCGAGCCCGAGGCGAAAGCTCTGGCAGCGGACCGCGAGTCCGTGAATACATTTGGACGCGATACGTCCTTCATTGATACAGCAATGGCAATTTGCTCAGCAACCGTTGCCAAAACGTTTCTAACCGACGCAGCACATAGGAGCTTGCCACTATGGTCGACTGAGACCACTGCAAAGCGATCAGAACGCCCGTACTGTGCAGCATCGACAAATGTAGCGAGTTCCGGGCTGTCTGCAACTGACTTCAATAAGGAACGGGCCCGAGCTTGCGGTGTCCTACATTGTACTGCGGGTGGACATTCCTGGGAAGTGGAGCTACGGCAAATGTACCTCTGATAGAAGACGGTAGAGTCACTTTACGTTCGCGAATCTGTGTAAGACCGCAGCCAATGGACTCCAGGATACGTCTACCGGCCTGCGAGGACGATAGGCGCACTACCTGAGCCATTTTCTGCGCCTCGATCACCTCCGAGAGGAAGTTATGCATGCCAAGTTGTATGAGCTTTTCGGTGCTGGTGCTGATAGGCAACCCTAGAACTCGCTTTATACTCGTGCGCATTAGTGCGTCCATTTTTGCCTCTTCCATTTTGAACCAGTGCAGCGCCGAAGCGACGTAATTAATGTGGCTCATGAGAAACGTATGGTAGAGCCGAAGGAGATCGCTCTCGCTCAGCCCGCCCCTGCGGTTCGAGACCCTGAGTATGAGCCTAAGCATGTTCTCCGTCTTGGAAGCGATGCGAGCTATAACCTGCGAGTTGCCCCCCTTCGACTCCAGCAACAGTCCGAGCACCCTGATGCAGTCTACCCTGGGGATCCTCTGCCCGTCACGTGTGTATAGAGATATTGGAATGTGCTCTAGAGGAGTGAAGTTCCTCATCCTTGTCGGGTGGGTCGGTAAAGTAACAACTCGGACTTGGCAGGCGACAGGCTCAATCCCGAACCGACTAGACAGCCCTCCGTGACGTTGAGTGCCTGTTGAAGTGCCTGCTCTACCTCGGCATCGTACCCTCCCATGCACCACACAGTGATATCGTCCGCGTAGAGAGCATAGTTAATCCCGCGAACCGTGGCGAGTCGCTCGGAGAGGCCCTTCGTGGCAATATTGAAGAGCAGAGGAGAGATGACGGCCCCCTGTGGAGTGCCTCTCGCTCCCAAGGCAAATTCCGTGGATTTTAGTTGGCCGATCTTAATGGAAGCCCTGCGTTCCCTGAGAAAGGAGCTAACGTATGCGTGGAAACGTTGTCCCAGACACATATCCGAGACAGCCTCAAGCACAAACTTGTGAGAGATGCTGTCAAAAGCTTTGGCCAGGTCTAGAGCTAGAATGCCTCTAGTATCTCTGGTGTAGTTGTCAATAATTTGTCTCTTAATGAGGATCATGACGTCCTGTGCAGATAGGGCAGGCCTAATCCCACCATGTTTTGCAGGAACAGCGAAAGTGTACCTTTCACGTTGGTCGTGACGTAAGTGGCAAGGCTGTGGACTTATTTATGTTATATGACATACAATTTAGTTTAGCCGTGGATTTGCACTCCGCGTGATTATCACGTGCTCTAAAAACAGCAGGTGTCTTGGTTCTCCAGCGCCTATCATTATCTACTCATCAAACCTGGGTGCTATCCCTAACCTTGACAAGTCACCCCATCTTGCCGCTCTGATTGGCGAAGAGGGCAGCTACTGGTTCCGTGATTGGCTATAAAATTGCTACCCTTACAACATTTTGCAACATTGCGGAATTAGGCAATGTCCAGGACAGCACCCCTGGTACGCAACACGCACTCAGGCAATTATCCCTCTATTTCTTTTTTTTTCATTGTTTGCATTTCGTCCTACGAAAATGCACCGCGGCAGCAGGGACCCAATCTGCAACTCCGATGTAATCTTCTACAGCACTTGACAACACATTAGGCTTCGCGTACTCGCTATAATGTTGTAATGATCTGGGGGAAATGAGCCAGTCGACCACAAGAGACGAAATAAGGGCGCGTGTACATGCCGCACTACCCGCAACCATCACTATGTTGTAGTGGAAAAGGAAGTCATATGTCTCACCATGTGGGAGTTGGCATAGGGCGCGGGACGAACAAAAGTCGATCTAACACCTCAGCAATCATAGAACGTACGATGAACTTGTGGACGCTTGATGAATACGGAGAAGTCAGACGAAGCGCTTAAGACCACTGAGGAGGAGGAGAAAGGAGGGAGGAAAGACAGGGAGGTTAGCCAGTGCTGACACCGGCTGGCTACCCTGTGCGGGGGAAGAGGGATGAGGGGAATGAAAGATAATAGAAAGGAGACACGTCAAGAGAAAGGAAAAGGATAGAGAAGAAAAACGCACAGAAAAAAAAAAGGAAACGCGACACTGCTTAGAGTCTGTCCTTTAGACCGCTCGTCCTTAAAAATCGTACCAGCGCGTTCAGCGCTTTCCGTGCTGACGATGGTCCTGGACAGTGTCCCAAAACTCGTTGCTCGGACAAAGGGCGGCTGTCAAGTCTGTCTAGAGCAGCGGTAACTTCTTTCCTAGGGCCACTGAAACGGGGACACTCACAAAGAAGATGACGTATCGTTTCGTCGCAGCCGCAGTTCTCACACTTAGGGTCGTTCGTCATTCCAATGCGAAATGAGTAGGCCTTTGTGAAGGCAACCCCAAGCCACAGGCGACACAAAAGCGTCTCCTCAGCGCGAGGTATTCCTGACGGAAGGTGGAGCTGAAGGTCCGGGTGCAAACTGTGGACACGAGCATTGGTGAATTCTGATGAATTCCACTGTGCACGTGTAAGTTCACGTGCTTGGGATTGAAGCCTTGCGGATGCGTCGGTCCTGGAGAACGGTATTCCTCTACAGTGGTTATCATCGTGGGCAGATCGGGCGCATTCATCAGCGAGGTCATTGCCGCTGATCCCACAGTGACCCGGTATCCACTGGTACGTGATGTCGTGTCCTTGCTCGACTGCATGGTGATGAAGAATTCTTACGTCAGCGAATAATTGCTCGTGAGGTCCATGACGAAATGGTGATATAAGGGAGTGAAGAGCTGCTTTGGAGTCGGTGAATATTGACCATGCATGGGAAGGTTCTGTAATTATGACCTCTACCGCAGCATGAATGGCGGAGAGTTCTGCAGCCGTCGAAGTTCTAAAATGGGACGTCTTGAATCGTATGGTGACGGATTTTGCTGGAATGACCACTGCTCCTGTAGAGCTTACAAAGGAAACTGACCCATCCGTGTAAACGTGAAGGCGTCCTCTGTGTTTCTCATGCAGGGACATTGGGGTGGCTTGTTGTAAGGCTATAGATGACAAGTGGCTTTTCTTTTTGATTCCGGGAATGGTCAGGAGCGCTTCGAGGGGATGAAGACACCACAGTGGTAATGATAGCCTTGCTGGAGGCGTGAAACCCGATGGCAGGACAGCACGATTAGCAGCAATAATGGCGCTGAATTCGGAGTCTGGCCTGAAACGGGAAGAGAGGCTAGGTGGTGCGATGAAATTCGGGCGAGATGCCTTAGGTGTACTCGCAGGGCATCCACACGAAGGTATGTCATGATTGGGTGATCACGTGCGACGACTACAGTCGCTGCTGTAGATGAACATTTCGGCAGTCCAAGACATATTCTCAAAGCTTGGGCTTGAAGTGACTGGAGAACGCGCACGTTAGTTTTACGTGTTCCACCCAGCACTGGTAGGCTATAGCGCATGCATCCAAGGAACAACGCTGTGTAAAGCTGGAGCATCACTCGTACAGATGCACCCCACGATTTTCCCGCAAGGAACCTGAGCACATGGGTGATATTCATTAGCTTCCTTTTCATATAGGAGATGTGAGGGCTCCAAGACAGGTCGCGGTCGATTATTACTCCCAGGAATCGGTGGGTCTTCTCATACTTGACAGCCTGTCCGTTAATTCTAATTACGTAGTGCCCCATTTCCTTGCGTGTGAAAGCAACTAGCGAGCACTTCTCGGATGACAGTTCGAGTCCCCTTTCATGAAGGTAATTCGAGGTTATTGTGGTGGCTCTCTGTAGCCGGGCCCGTACATGCATACGTGTCACCCCAGACGCCCAGATGCAAATGTCGTCTGCATATATAGAAAGATGGACAGACCGTGGAAGTACGTCGACGAGGCCGAGGAGTGCTAGGTTGAAAAGTGTGGGGCTCAGGACTCCGCCCTGTGGCACGCCGCGACCGGTACAATGGTGCGTTGTGGTACCATCCTCTGTTTGTACGAAGAAGGTTCTGTCCTTTAAATAGCTGTAGATCCATGTGTAGACACGGCCACCTACTCCGACATTGCCCAAAACATCCAGTATGGCTCCATGCAATACATTGTCGTATGCGCCTTTTACGTCCAAAAATACTGCTGCGGATAATCTTTTAAGACTGTTTTCCTGCTGTACAGATGAGATAAGGTCTACAACGTTGTCAATAGAAGACCATCCGCGCCGAAAACCAGCCATAGCATCAGGGTATATGTCATAGTGCTCCAGATACCACTCAAGGCGAGTCAGCACCATCCTCTCCATCACCTTTCCTAAGCAGCTACCCAGCGCAATGGGGCGATAGGAGACCAAGTCAAGAGGAGATTTACCTGTTTTGAGCAGAGGGACAAGGCGACTGGACTTCCACGAAGGAGGAATCAGTCCACCGCGCCCCGAGTCATTGTATATGGCCAGAAGGGCACGTCGACCTGTCTGACCGAGGTTGCTGATCTTCATGTAGCTTATGCCATCAGGTCCAGGTGATGATGAACACTTGCATGCAGCCAACGCGGCCTCAAGCTCCTGCAAAGAGAACAGATTGTCGATCCTGGGGTCTCTTGAGATTGGCGTGCTCCTTTGGCTACTTGAGGAGAAAGTGTACCCTTGACTGGCAATCCTCGCGCAGAAATCTTCTGCCACCTCAATTTCACGACGCCCTTGATGGAGAGCAAGGCACTTAAACGTGTGATGCTGTTGTGGTGGTGTGCACAGGCCGCGGACGACTCGCCATATCTGAGATATAGGCTTGTGTGGGTCAAGCGACTCACAAAACGTTTTCCATCGGAGAGACTGGAGAGTGTTTATACGACACTTAATTTTCTTTTGTACACGTCTCGCTTCCCTTAAATCGTGAATTGATTTGGTGCGCCGATACCGCCGTTCAGCTCGACGACGGATTGCTCGGAGACGCTCCAATTCCAAGACCACTGAATTCCGACAACTGGCTGTGCCCTCTTCAACCACTAAAGGACAGTTTGACGGGGGCATGCTAAAGAGTAAACTAAAACGAAGATTGGTTTTGCAGGTGTCTGATTAATAGACTTTTCCTATTATATTATCAGCTCTTCCATCAAAATGAAGACCTGTCTGCTTCTTTATTTAAAAGCAGTTCCTGAATCCAAAGTAACCGTTTCTAGCTTGAGCATCTGCAATCATTGGGACGCGCCGTTGTAGATTATTGGTTCGACGGTCGCTTTCGGAAGCTCGACGTCACGGCGTCGTCTCCGGGCAACGGCGGCTGCATTTCGACGAGATGATAAAAAAACGCTGTGCGCGAAATTGGCTCCACTTATTGGACCTCAGGTGGTGAAAATAGCTCTGGAGCCTTCCACTGCCGGGCGGGCCTCCTGGGCATCACTGGCTCTGGTACGCCCCACCAGTTATTCTTAAAATTTCCCCGCGACGGTGGTCTAGCGGCGCAGGAACTCGGCTGCTGATCTGAAAATTGGGGAATCGAATTCTTGCCGCTGCCGCTTTATTACTACGTAAGCGATACGTTAAGGCTTGTGCCCTTTAAGGAACCGAAACGCTCCACTAATGCGTCTCTCTTTAATATATTGTTACGAAGCATTCCTGCTCGGCGAAAGGGCGCCATACTTCACGTGGCAGTGTGCGAAGATAAGTGATGAAGACGACGACTGGGCGACCGCTCGTGCTGTTGCTGGCTGTGCTGCTGTTCGTCCATCTTGGCTGCAACGGCCGCTACCTGTATAAATATAATCTGTAAATACATTCTTTCACCGTTCTTGCTGGTGAGCACTCTGTTCCTGCATGTGGCATTTTGGTGGAGATGCTGGGTAAGCCACGATACAACGGAGCTCCGCAGCGGCAGGCGTTTGGCTTGTTCCACGATGGCGGACGAGGGGCAGGCTCCCACTGCGCCGGCTACATCAACGGTTGTCCTTACGCACCCGAAAGACCCGGGCACGTTCTGTGGGACCGACAGTGTGGACATCGAAGACTGGTTGCCGTTGTACGAACGCGCAAGTAAGAGTAATCGCTGGGATGAGACGATTATGTTGGCAAACATTTTGTTCTACTTGCGAGGCACTGCAAAAGTGTGGTTTGAGAACCACGAAGACGAAATCAGCAGCTGGGACACATGCAAGGAAATGATGCGTGCCCTATTCGGCAAGTCGGCTAGTAGAAAGACAGCGGCCAAGAAGGAACTGGCATCCCGCGCGCAAACGTCGACGGAGTCGTACCTGTCTTATATACAGGACGTGCTGGCCCTGTGCCGCAGAGCGGACGATGACATGGCGGTGTCCGAGAAAGTGGGCCATCTTTTAAAAGGCATAGCAGATGATGCTTTCAATCCGCTAATATGCAAAGACTGTGACACTGTTGATGCCATCATCCAGGAGTGTAAGCGTTTCGAGGCCGCTAAAAGTCGACGTGTTGCCAATACTTTCGCTCGTCTTCCCAACACGGCCGCAACATGGTCGTGCGAGGACCCACCTGCACCACAAGCGGCTCCTTTAACCGCCGAACACGTGACCAAGATCGTCCGACGTGAACTCGATTCTATGTCGCCTGCTCCCGTGTGCTCCCGTGTTTGCGATTCGAGCACGCAGATGATACCGCTGGTCCATGCCATCGTCCGCCAAGAACTTTCGAATGTTGGCCTGGACTCAGTGTGTGCAGCCGCTCCTTCCCGACCCATCGATCGCCGTTTTCCTCTTTCATACGGCCAAGACCAGACGTTCCTGCGGCCTCTCCGCAATCCAGCCGAGTGGAGAACAGCTGATGACCGGCCCATCTGCTTCAACTGCCGCCGTATTGGTCATGTGGCCCGTTACTGCAACAGATGGTATGGGAATCGAGCGTTCTATGGGCACAACCGTCGCCCCGATGCAGATCATGGCCGATTCCAACCGCACCGTGAGCCACCTCAGACTAGCAGTGACGAGGCCTCGTCCATGCCGTATCGCCGTTCCCCATCCCCGCGTGGTCATCAGTCCCGCTTGCCGCTCTCCCGCCGCCCGACGTCTCGCTCGCCCCAATTCCGCCGCCCGACATCGCCGATGGGTCGCCTGCCCCGGGAATGCTAGATGGTGCAGCTCCCGGAGGTGATGCTGCATCGACGACTCCTCAGCCAAATCCTCTGACCACACTGCAGACTAGACGCAACCTCATAGACGTAAAAATAGACGACCAACTTGTTGTTGCTCTCGTGGATACTGGGGCCCATATATCAGTCATGCATTCTGAACTGCGCCGCCGCCTTAAAAAGGTTTTCACGCCGCCCACGGTACCACTCATCCGCGTCGCCGACGGTAAGACGTTTCCCGTGCTCGGGATGTGCTCTGCGCGAATAAGCATTGCCGACCGCTCTACGACCGTATTACTTGCTGTCCTCGAACAATGTTCTCACGAACTTATTCTCGGCATGGACTTCCTAACCGCTCACTCTGCCCTTATCGACTGTGCAACCGGCTTGCTTCAGCTTGACCTGCCGTTTTATGATGACACTACGGCCATACGTCAGCCGCGCTTGTGTTCCATGGATCATGTCCGTTTAGCTCCGCAAGCCGTGACGTATGTAAGCTTGGCGTCCTCTCCGACCCTGCCCGACGGTGATTATATCCTGACTCCGGCCGTTGACGTTCTATTGGCAAGAAATGTGGCGATTCCTCATACAGTCCTCACAGTTACAAATAACCGAGTGTCTCTGCCTCTATTGAACTTCAGCTGGTCAATCCAAGTTATTCCACACGGTATGACTCTGGGCACAGTATCTTCTATTGACCAGTGTGCCATTTCTGCATTGATCGCCGACGCTTCTTTGCCATCTGTTTGCCATCTGCCCGCCGGTGACCACATTGACAAGATGATCGCGCCTGACCTCCACCCAGCACAGATAGCCGACATGCGGCGCATATTGCAGTCCTACCGCGACATCTTTGACTTGGACGATCGCCCTTTGGGTCAAGCATCTTTTGTCACACATTCAATTAATACTGGAGACGCCGGCCCAATTAGACGACGTCCTTATCGCGTGTCCCACGCTGAGCGACAAGTAATCCAGCGTGAGGTCGACAAAATGCTCACGAAAGGCGTCATAGAGCCTTCCTGTATCCCATGGGCGTCGCCGGTCGTCTTAGTCAAAAACAAGGATGGCAGTTGGCGTTTCTGCGTAGATTACCGGCACTTGAACAAAGTTACGCGCAAGGACGTCTACCCCTTGCCGCGGATTGACGACGATCTTGACTGTTTACATGGATCCGCCTACTTCTCCTCCATCGATCTGAGGTCAGGTTACTGGCAAATTTCAGTCGACGATAGGGACCGTGAAAAGACTGCATTTGTAACCCCTGACGGACTATTCCAGTTTAAGGTAATGCAGTTCGGCTTATGTAATGCCCCAGCGACGTTTGAAAGAATGATGAACTCGCTTCTGCGTGGATACAAATGGTCAACATGCCTCTGCTATCTGGATGAAGTGATTGTCTTCTCGCCGACGTTTGAAAGCCACCTTACCCGTCTATCGGCAGTTCTTGGAGTCTTCAGACGAGCAGGCCTTCAGCTCAACTCTTCTAAGTGCCGCTTCGGCCGCCGAGAAATTACCGTGCTTGGCCACCTTGTAAACGCGGAAGGTGTGCAACCTGATCCCGACAAAGTGCGCGTCGTCCAGCATTTCCCCATACCAAAGTCCACCAAAGATGTTCGAAGCTTTGTCGGCCTGTGTTCTTATTTCCGCCGCTTCGTCAGGAACTTCGCCGACATTGCCCGTCCGCTCACGCACCTCCTGAAGAAGGACGTATCATTTTCTTGGGGACCTGAACAGGATGATCCGTTTCGCGCCCTCATCAAATTGCTTACGTCACCACCAGTCCTGGCCCACTTTGATCCCTCGGCTCCCACAGAAGTTCGCACCGACGCCAGCGGCCATGGCATCGGCGCTGTTCTCGCCCAGCTGCAGGGCGGTCAAAATCGTGTCATCGCTTATGCCAGCCGCCTACTCTCCTCATCAGAACGCAAGTTTTCAATAACCGAGCGCGAATGCCTCGCCTTAGTATGGGCAATTGGAAAATTCCGACCGTATTTGTTTGGGCGTACCTTTTCGGTCATTACGGACCACCATGCACTATGCTGGTTGTCCTCCCTAAAAGATCCTACTGGCCGACTTGGTCGCTGGGCCTTGAAGTTGCAAGAATACAGCTTTGACGTCATTTACAAGTCTGGCCGCATGCACCAGGATGCTGACTGCCTATCTCGTCACGGAGTATGCTCGCGATGTCGCTGCTCGGGCTCAAACGGCCCGCCACATCGCACGGAATCGTCTTTCTCTCTCGCAGCTGTCCCAGAAGGCCCGGTACGATACCCGCCACAGAGAAGTTCACTACTCTCGCGGCTCTTTGGTCCTCCTATGGACGTCTTCACGCCACGTCGGCCTGTCATCGAAGTTTCTTTCTCGTTATTCCGGACCATACAAAGTTCTCCAAAAACTCACGGAAGTCACATATCAGATCGCGCCGTTGGACAGTACCTCCTCGTCTTCCGTAGCAAGCAGTGATGTTGTGCACGTTTCCCGCCTTAAGCCGTACTTCTCTGGCCACGACACCGCTTTGGTGCTCCGACTGCCGGGGGTTGTATGTTACGAAGCATTCCTGCTCGGCGAAAGGGCGCCATACTTCACGTGGCAGTGTGCGAAGATAAGTGATGAAGACGACGACTGGGCGACCGCTCGTGCTGTTGCTGGTTGTGCTGCTGTTCGTCCATCTTGGCTGAAACGGCCGCTATCTGTATAAATATAATCTGTAAATACATTCTTTCACCGTTATTGCTGGTGAGCACTCTGTTCCTGCACGTGGCAATATTGTGGGTTAGGAATGGAGAGCCCCAGAGCTCGATTCATTTAGAGTGAAGAAATTATGCAAAAAAATATATTGTTACAGCAACTAAAGAAGATACACTAGAAGTGATGCAATGATCAATAGATCGCTAAAAGCGATTCAAGTTTCCATCTTCCATTGAGTTTCTCTTCTAGTTTAGAAGTGACGCACTCTTTCAAAGCGAGCAAGCAGTTCACTAAACTGCTGCAGCGCACCTAGCTTAGCAGGGCGCACGCGCGCATCCATGAGCACTGCGTTGGCGTCCGTGAGATTCGCAATGGAAGAACGCTACATTTCAATGGAATAAATAATTTTTGTTTTGTTTTCGGTTGTGCCCACGTGTCTTAATTTTACAGAGAAATATTGACTGATTGATTTATTTCCATTTATACACACACACTTACAGAGAAGTGGTAAATGGAGTTGGATGAGGAAGAAAAAGATGGCAGATCCCACGTGCAGTGGGAATCAAGGAAATGCGAAGCGCGCATAAGGAACGTAAAATGGATTTGCATTGTTGTCTCGCTATACCGAGTTTGGTACATATGAAGTTAACGAAACGGCCGCAAAAGCACCACGACTGTGGCATGTAAACCACGCCGCTCATACATGCATGTCATGATTCTAACGTTATGTCTTGTCATTTACGTTCGTCATGCAGTCGTGTTTTGCCATAGCAATTTTGGTATACATCCATTTAAGGAAACGAGTGGCATGTAGATCATGCCGCTCATGACATGCATGTCACGATATTCATGTTATGACCCGTCATTTATGATCGTCATGCAATCATGTTGTGCCAAACCAATTTTCGTATAGGCTCCGTGCAGTCGAGTTTTCCATGTGAGACATCAGCGCCACAATGCACTGCCTGGCGTAGAGAAGAAGCAAAATTGGGCAGACTGTGACAGTGACAGGGAAATACGCGAACGCGATGCGCGTCTCCAACTCTATAGCAGCAGCGACCGCCCGTCCCACCTTTTTTCGTTTTATTTCCTTTGAGACGCGCGCTCCAAACCTGCGGCAAACTGTTCCAAAGGGCGACGCCGCGAGCGTTCGTGTGGTTCGCAGCCCGCCCGGAAAGCAGCAAAGAAACGCGTGCATCGCTGTCGCCTCGGTTTCCGCCGTGCGCGACTGTGCCGTCCGACGAGAGCTACGTAGCGCCTTCTGGTCAGTAGACGGAGCCCATACATCCCATTAACGAAACGGCAGTATAGCGCCAGGACCATGGCATGTAAATCATGCCGGTCATGACACACGTGTCATGATTCTAATGTTATGACCTGTCATTTACGTTCGTCATGCTGTCGAGTTCTGCCATAGCAATTTTGGTATACACCCCATTAAAGAAACGCCTGGCATGTAAATCATGCCGCCCATGACATGCATGCTATGTTTTTAAATGCGAAGCATTTCTTAGCGAACTTCGGCGAGTTTTAGCGTATCTATCTATCTATCTATCTATCTATCTATCTATCTATCTATCTATCTATCTATCTATCTATCTATCTATCTAGCCGCCTACGATTTTCTGCTCTCCTAGCCGTTTCGCTAATCGGATGTTTACGAAAATTTGTATGCCACATCATGACTACATGACGAACATAAATGAGAGATCATAACATCAAAATCATGACATGCATGTCATGAGCGACGTGATTTACATGCCAAGGTCTTGGTGCTCTCCTGGCCGTTTCGCTAATCGGATGTTTACGAAAACTGGTATGCCACATCATGACTACATGACGAACATAAGTGACAGGTCATAACATAAAAATCATGACATGCATGTCATGAGCGGCATGATTTACATGCCACGGTCTTGGTGCTCTCCTGGCCGTTACGCTAATCGGATGTTTACGAATATTGGTATGCCACATCATGACTACATGACGAACATAAATGACACGTCATATCATGACAATCACGACATGCATGTCATGAGCGGCATGACTTACATGCCATGGTCTTGGTGCTGTCCTGGCCGTTTCTCTAATCGGATGTTTACGAATATTGGTATGCCACATCATGACTACATGACGAACACAAATGACAGGTCATAACATGAAAATCATGATATGCATTTCATGAGCGGCATGATTTACATGCCACGGTCTTAGGGCTCGCCTGGCCGTTTCACTCATGGTATGTATGCGAAAATTGGTATGGCACAACATGACTGCCTGACGAACGTAGATGGCAGGTCATAACATGAAAATCATGACATGCGTGTCATGAGCGGCATGATTTACATGTCACAGTCTTGGTGCTCTCCTAGTCATCTGGTTAATGGGGTGTATACAAAAATTAGTATGCCACAATATGACTGCACGGCGAACATAAATGACAGGTCATAACATGAAAATCATGACATGCAGGTCATGAATGACATGGTTTACATGCCACGCGTTTCGTTAATGGGACGTATACGCAAATTTCATGCCACAACTTGACTGCACCACAAACATAAATGACAGGTCATAACACGAAAATCATGACATGCATGTCATGAGTGAGATGATTTACATGCGACGGTCTTGGTGCTCTCCTGGCCGTTTCTTTTATGGGATGTATACGGAAATTGGTATGCCACGACATGACTGCATGGCGAACATGACTAACAGGTCACAACATGAAAAGCATAACATGCATGTCATGGGCGGCATGATTTACATGCCAGGCGTTTCGTTAATGGGATGTATACCAAAACTGGTATGGCACAACACGACAGCATGACGAACGTAAATGACAGGTCATAACATTAGAATCATGACACTCGTGTCATGACCGGCATGATTTACATACATGCCATGGTATTGGCGCTATACTGCCGTTTCGTTAATGGGATGGCTCCGTCTACTGACCAGAGGGCGCTACGTAGCTCTCGTCGGACGGCTCAGTCGCGCACGGTGGAAACCGAGGCGACAGCGACGCGCGCGTTTCTTCGCTGCTTTCCGGGCGTGCTGCGAACCACACGAACGCTCGCGGCGTTGCCCTTTGGAACAGTTTGTGGCAGGTTTGGAGCGCGCGTCTCAAAGGAAATAAAACGAAAGAAGGGGGACGGGCGGTCGCTGCTGGTATAGAGTTGGAGACGCGCATCGCGTTCGCGTATTTCCCTATCAGTCTGCCCAATTTTGCCTCTCTCCGCCAGGCAGTGCATTCTGGCGCTGATGTCGCACATGGAAAACTCGACTGCACGGAGCCTATACGAAAATTGGTTTGGCACAACAGGACTGCATGACAATCATAAATGACAGGTCATAACATGAAAATCGTTACATGCATGTCATTAGCGGCATGATCTACATGCCGCTCGTTTCTTTAAAGGGATGTATACCAATATTGCTATGGCACAACACGACTGCATGACGAACGTAAATGACAAGTCATAACGTAAGAATCATGACATACGTGTATGAGCGGCATGGTTTACATGCCACAGTCATGGTGCTCTTGCGGCCGTTTCGTTAACTTCATATATACTAAACTCGGTATAGCGAGACAACAATGCAAATCCATTTTACGTTCCTTATGCGTGCTTCGCATTTCCTTGATTCCCACTGCACGTGGGATAGCAAATTTTTCATGTTATGACCTGTCATTTATGTTCGTCATGCAGTCATATTGTTGCATACCAATTTTCCTACACATCCCACTAACGAAACGGCCAAGAGAGCACCAAGACCGTGGCATGTAAATCATGTCGCTCATGACATGCATGTCATGATTTTCATGTTATGACCTGTCATTTACGTTCACGATGCAGTCATCTTGTGGCATGCCATTTTTTTGGTATGTCCCGTTAACGAAGCGCGGGACGAACAAAAGTCGACCTAACACCTCAGCAATCATAGAACGTACGATGAACTTGTGGACACTTGACGATGAATACGGAGAAGTCAGACGAAGCGCTTAAGACGACTGAATTCCGACAACGGGCTGTGCCCTCTTCAACCACTAAAGGACAGTTTGACGGGGGCATGCTAAAGAGTAAACTAAAACGAAGATTGGTTTTGCAGGTGTCTGATTAATAGACTTTTCCCATTATATTGTCTCTTCAATCAAAATGAAGACCTGTCTGCTTCTTTATTTAAAATCAGTTCCTCAATCCAAAGTAACCGTTTCTGGCTTGAGCATCTGCAATCATTGGGACGCGCCGTTGGTTCGAGGGTCCCTTTCGGAAGCTCGAGGCCACGGCGTCGTCTCCGGGCAACGGCGGCTGCATTTAGATGAGATGATAAAAAAACGGTGTGCCCGAAATTGGCTGCACTTATTGGACCTCAGGTGGGGAAAATATCTCTGGAGCCTTCCACTGCCGGGCGGGTCTCGTGGACATCACTGGCTCTGGTTATTCTTAAAATTTTCAGTTATTCTTAAAATTTCCCCGCGACGATGGTCTAGCGGCGAAGGAACTCGGCTGCTGATCTGAAAATTGGGGAATCGAATTCTTGCCGCTGCCGCTTTATTACTACTTAAGCGATACGTTGAGGCTTGTGCCCTTTAAGGAACCGAAACGCTCCACTACTGCGTCTATCTTTAATATATTGTGGGTTAGGAATGGAGAACCCCAGAGCTCGATTCATTTAGAGTGAATAAATTATGCAAAAAAAATATTGTTACAGCAACTAAAGAAGATACACTAGAAGTGATGCAATCAACAATAGATCGCTAAAAGCGATTCAAGTTTCCATCTTCCATTGAGCTTCTCTTCTAGTTTAGAAGTGACGCACTATTTCAAAGCGAGCAAGCAGTGCACTAAACTGCTGCAGCGCACCTAGCTCAGCAGGGCGCACGCGCGCATCTATGAGCACTGCCTGGGCGTCCGTGAGATTCGCAACGGAAGAACACTACATTTCAATGGAATAAATAATTTTTGTCTTGTTTTCGATTGTGCCCACGTGTTTTAATTTTACAGAGAAATATTGACTGATTGATTTATTTCCATTTATACAAACACACTAACAGAGGAGTGGTAAATGGAGGTGGATGAGGAAGAAAAGCCGCATTGACGCGGCTTGAGGGAACCTCACCCCCTAGTACAATATGGCTACATGGGGTAACACATCGGGCACCATATATATTAGGGGCGAAGCTCCTTAAGGTTTGTGTTTGTCCGTCCGTTGTAGTAGCGCGTTACCTACTAGGAACGCGCTACTAGGAGGGCGCGTGTGGGAGACGCGTCCTCGGCGCGTGCCTCACAGCGCGCGAGCTCTCTCACTCTTCCATCTGCTGCCTTGTGAGAGAGAGAGAGAGACAGAGAGAGCGAAAGGCGCGCGTTGACTATGGAAACGCTCTTTCTTCGATGAACGCGCTACCAGCTCGCAAAGAAGGAGAACGCGCCCTCACCCGCGAGAGACAAGCTTGACGCAGGCAGCGTCTTCTAGCGAGTTTCTTGATTGAAAAATACCCACTGCTCGCGCTGGAGAACCGTTCACCGGCCATCCATATATGTATATAGGCACTGGATCTTGACTTGCAATGAAGTGTCGGTGGGAGATTTCACTTGTGCGTAGTTGAACCATAAGGATTCGTAGCGTGCGTGTTAATTAAATTAATCCGGAACTCGACACGATCGACGATGAACTTCCGGAGCTTCGCCCACTCATCATCATTCACCCCGTGGATATGCTGTGAATTTTTGTTGTATACACATAGTGGCCAAAAAACAGTGCAGTTATAAATATGTAAAAAAAGAAACATTGAAACATTTGCAGACATAATAGCTATACAAACGCACTGCGGCATTGAAATAAATAAATGATATGCACTCGGTAACACACAGAACATTATAACCGTTCACAAGCGCGCTCTACGGAGGTGAAAGCAATAGTTTTAAATTCTGACAGTGATAAATCCTGTAAATTGTAGCCTGCTCTATCATACGAATTTAGTAATCTTGGAAGGTTATTAAACAGCATTTGACAGCCGTAGTTAGTTTTAAAGCGCGTCAGGTGTACGAGTTGAATAACGGAATAAGTTGGCGTATAGCATTGCAAGTTCTACAAGTAAGGTATTATTATGATGATTTGTGGGGTTTAACGTCCCAAAACCAGTTCTGATTATGAGAGACGCCGTAGTGGAGGGCTCCGGAATTTCAGACACCAGGGGTTCCTTAACGTGCAGTGACATCGCACAGCACACGGGCCTCAACATTTCGCCTCCATCGAGATGCAGCTGCCGCGGCCACGATTCGATCCCGCGACCTTCGGATCTGCAGCCGAGTGCCATAACCACTAGACCACTGTGGCAGTGCAGGTATTATTATGTTTGGTACCAAAGTAATATTCGCGTAATAGTCTACAGTTATACATATGGGCTCTGCAAATGTATTTCACAAGCAAGTTTTCAGTATGGGCGGCTTACGGAACATTAGCAATGGCACGTAATATTTTCATCTGCATACAAAATAATTTACTCAAGTTATACTGAGTTGTGGTGCCCCATATAAGATGTCCATGATGTACGTGAGGCACAAATAAAGCATCATAAATTAATAATTTTACAGAGACGGTAAAATATATCTGTAGCGATTTAAACGACCTGTTATGCTGCTAAGTTTTTGGGGTACAGAGCTTACATGGATGTCCCATTGTATAGAACTTGTGAAGTGCACCCCTAACACCTTCGCAGAAGGAGCAAGTTCTATATTTGTATTTCTATATGCTAATGTTAAATCTGAAGGAAGGCTCATGTGTTTTTCATGAAAAATTAGAGCCTTTGTTTTAGCCGTATTTACTTTTAAACAGTTCCCTGCGGACCAATAGGATAGAATGCACAAGAAGTCATTTGCCATAATAATTAAATTGGTGCAAGAACCGGACCAGACAAAAACGCTTGTGTCATCTGCGTAAATTACCAATTTCGCTTTTCCATAGACGTAAGTAATATCGTTAGCGTATAAGTTGAAGAGCAAGGGTCCCAAAATGCTAACCTGTGGAAAACCACAAAATATTTCTTTGGTTAGCGATGTGTTATGGCCTACAGAAACAAACTGGCGTCTGTTATTAAGATAGAATTTTATTAGTTGAAGTGGAATGCCTCTAATTCCATATTTCTCTAATTTGTAGAACAAAATGTTGTGATTACTATGGTGAAACGCCTGTGTAAAGTCGACAAATATGCCTATTGTTAAGAGCCTACGTTCGACATTCTGCAATATAAATTCCATTTGATCGAGAAGAGGTAATTCAGTGGACCTGTTTTTATGAAAACCATATTGAGCATTTGAAATTATCTTGTATTTTTCACAGAATGAAGACAACTGACTTAGAACGATTTTTTTCAAGACCTTTTGAAAAAACAGGGAGGACTGATATAGGGCCATAACTTTTGATGTATAATTTACCACCCTTTTTAAATAATGCTACTACCTTAGCAACCTTAATATTTTCTGGAAATACGCATGCGGAAATACACAAATTATAAATATGTGTCAAAACAGGGGCTATATCAGATATAACAAATTTAATAGGTAAAACATCTATACCGTCAGCATGGCAGCTACGAGATGTTTTGAGTCTTAGGTACACATAACATACATCCGAAGGCATGCGGGGCTGAAAAAATATTGTGTTTGTGTTTGGAGCAATGTGCACATAATGCGGTATGGTATGATTGAGGTCAACATCTCCGTTTACAAAATAATCATTGAAGGCGTTTGCCAAATGCTCCTTTACCAACAGTCCACCGTTAAAACTAACTTGTTCAAATGGATCGCTTATCTAATTGCTATTCATGAGATTGTTTATTTTATTCCATAGTTTCTTTGAGTCATTCATACAAGACGAAAACATCTGTTGAAAATAAGCATCTCGTGCGTCCCATAATTCTTTCATTAACTTCTTACGAAACATTTTAAATGTTTTTAAATTCAGACGCTCTCGAGTGTTGATAAGTTTGGCATATAATTGTCACACGCTCTCATTTTGAACATAGAGGCATTCGTTAACCACGGCTTTCTAAGGCATTTTTTCCTCCTATTGATATTGTAAACAAATTTTTTATACATGGCTACAAACCTGCTAAGCAATAAATTGTAAGCTGATTAAGCATCTCGTTCCTGTAAAACGTCATCCCAGTTAGTTTGTTTCAACTCTGAAATGGATATTCGGGTATCATCTGTTACTTTCTGGAAGGTTTCGTTTATGTCTCTGTGCAAGGTGCTGGCTATTATAGTTTTGACAAACATGCAAAATGGCATATGGTCACTTATGCCACTACTCAAGACAGCACTTGTGATGCACAGAGGAGAGTAATTCTTTATAAACAAATCAAGCGTAGTTTCCGTTCTTTCTGTTATACCAGTACTGGAATGGATTGTATTAAACAACCATTTAAAATGAATACTCTTTCAAAATCAGACCGGCGTACTGTATACGCGCCAACATTTCCATTAAAAATCCCATCCAATGATACAGTTTAGGCGTTTTTCATTAACGAATGATAACAAATCATCAAAAAATTCAAGAAAATGGGAAAGACCACCATCGGGAGGGCGGTAGCATACAGCAGATGTATTTCTCTGAATGAACACATAGCACTCTGTAATCGTGTGTTGTACGCGAAAACATGGGAAGTATATGACAAGGTATATGATCAGACATTAATAAGGACACACCTCCCCCACGTCCTGTTAACCTATTAAGGTAAAATTTTTTCTTGTGAGGAAGCTGTAAAATGTGGCTCTTATTCGTATACCAGGTATCGCTTATCATGGTAAAGTCACACAGCTGATGTATCCCCGCGAAAAATCTTTCGAGTTCTGCTGTTTTACTTGAAACGGACTATTCCTTTTTGTTCACTTCCTACGCCTAGAGGAAGTGCTACATCAAATGCCATTTTGAAATCGGGCGAGGCTAACACGGACAATACTTTCAAAAAGCGAAGTTTACAAGAAGTGCCATTAAAGTAAAACATCACAGGCGTGTTCAAAAAGAAACTGAACTTTTGAATTAGCATGTCAACCGGGAAAAAGCGAGCCCATTGCTCTTACTAAGGGCATCTAATCGAATGCTTAGGTCTCT
The DNA here is from genome assembly GCA_013339685.2 of Hyalomma asiaticum. Taxonomy (NCBI): domain Eukaryota; kingdom Metazoa; phylum Arthropoda; class Arachnida; order Ixodida; family Ixodidae; genus Hyalomma; species Hyalomma asiaticum. Next base: position 41,646,654 of record CM023486.1, read on the forward strand.
AATTGTTATTGATTGCGTTCCTTTAGGGCCATTGGTTGGTAAGATGTTTCCGCTAAAGTGACCATATAAGTAAGTTCTTTGTTGGATCAGTGCGAATTTATTCATGATGATGCAAGATCTTGAAAAACGTGTGCGTGTGTGCACTTTTTGTACAAATAGAACTTTCTTTACAGCGAGCATATGGCAAGTGGTCTGGAAGCAGTAGTCTGTGCAATAAAATATTCGGAACTCCAGTATATGACGATCGCAAGCCTCGATAACCTTCTGCATCGAAAGGCGATGACACAGCCCGTAGTTCGCGCTGTGAATATTGGAAATTATCGCTTATCTGAGGAGTTTTGGGTAAAATAGACATCAGAGATGTACCATGCGACCACAAATCAGGACTATCCTGAAACCAAGCTTGCTTACCCTCATTTATTGTCTGTATTGCGGGAAAACGATGCTTGCACATTGCATCATGGCAACGCTCCCCATTAGGTTTTTCGCACAACACCACAATCCCACTGTGCCCCATCCACCAAATTCTTTAGAACCAGCTCCAGTATGAGTTTTCTGTTTCCCAGATTTCAGCCGCTTCCGCTACAGATGCTACTGGGACACCGCCCTCATCGCTCGGAGGCTCGCAGGGCAGTGAAAACACTGTTTCGTTTCTAGAGGACGAAGGGCTTGTGTGAACGCCTTTGGCGGTGTACCAGTGCAGTACCTTACGCGTCAGAGCATTGTCTGCCATCACCGCCCACGTTTTTCTTTTCGCTCTTTTCTCTTTCTTTGTTGTATCCCCTTTTCCCAAACCCCCATCGCACGGTCACCAACTTCTGGTTAACCTCAACGCCTTTCTGTTTCCTTCCTCCTCCTCCTAGATTTAAGCCATGTTAATAGGGCGTCGTTTGCGAAATATAGAAGGCACTGAGCAGGATTTGACCAGGCGCCTGTGCACGATCTGTGCAAAAAAAAGTCTGGCTGGTCCCTGTGTCAAAAGAATCGGTATAACACGAATGCGAAAAGCGCCGTCACAGAAGCAGATGACTGCTTATTCTACATCGAGGTGAGCTTAACCATTCCTATCAGTTTTTCGCTGCTAGGGAACCGCTTGAGAGCGATGAATGCACGTTCACACATCGCCTGCATAACATCCACGACCAACCCCTTTTGGAAAATGATGTAGTTTACGTAATAATTGGACACTGCCGATAGTAAATACTGCGCGACAAAGGCATCGATTATGTTAACATGTGCCACGTTCACTTGTCAGCAATGTTGCCGTACTTAACTTCGGGACTTGGACGCGTAGCGCAGTAGTTTTCTTGCTGCCATCACGCTCGAAGTGTAATACCCCTGTCACACGAGGCAACTAAAGTGCACTTTGAGCAAGTGCAGCTTCGCCGCTAGTGTCATTCGCACGCTGTCACACGGGAACGTTTAGTGACACTCGCTGCAAAGTGCACTTGCAGGCAAGTGCGTTCGCCGAACTCACTTCGCGGCGACGAAGTGTGTAGCCTCGGTACCAGTGGCTTGTAAACAAATACGCTAATGCACAACGCGGCGCCCGTAGTATTTTTAAAGCATTGTTTTCATTATTATAAATACTGCTATGCCTTAAAACAGATCATATTTTAAAAAAAAACCTCACTGTCCTCGCCCTCGGGCAGTTTGCGGCCACGTCCACTAGGGGAATGCACATTTCCAAAGCACACTTCTCTTTCTCGTGTAGCAGCGCGTGAACGTAAGTGCACTCTGTGAGCGTGAGTGCACTCGCTCAAAGTGCACTTTAGTTGCCTCGTGTGACAGGGGTATAAGCGGGGAAACGCCATCAACGACGAAAGGTGGCCGGCGCTCTACCACAACGCTATCAGCGCTTATGGTGGAATCTGTACGAAAGCACCTTATATTATTTCTAGCTTATTTCCTCGATGCCGTCGTCCCACTCCTCGCGCGTGCGTCAAGACGGATTTTGGAACGCGCCTGGAACATCGCTGCCATCCAGGAGAGGCCAAATGAATCTCTAGTGCTTCGCGCCACCTCTCCTGGTTGGCGGCACTGTTCCAGGCAAAGTGCGCCCCGGTGCGCTAGGCGAGGGTGTCAAGAAAGATCGAAGGAACAAGGTAACAGCACAAGGCGTGCCCGTACATCATCGAAGGTGAGCGCCGTTAAATTCCATAGGTATTTTTTCCGCATCTTATGTAGCGAAAAGCTTTGATTTGCCGCTGGCGCGTCTGATTGGCCGGCGTTGCTTTTGGCAGCCATGTTCTTTCTAAAGTTATTCTTTGAATGCTGCAGGGAAAGAACGTCAAAGAAAGTTGCGCGTTTCAGTAGGCGTTTCCTTACATATGGCACGTCCACTATCATATTTCATAGGAAGGCGTATTTTGACGGCCGGACGCTGTCCGCGTGCGTGCTGCGCTGCAAGTGTTTAGGAAGAACATGGCTGCCGATGCGCGCTTTGAGCGAGAGGGTGCCGGAAGAGGAGGCAGCTGTCGCTTCTGAAAAAAATTACAGCATATCCACGGAGTGAATGATGATGAGTGGGCGAAGCTCGGGAGGTTCATCGTAGATCGTGCCGAGTTCCGGATTAATGTAGTTAACGCGCACGCTACGAATCCTCATGGTTCAACTATGCACAAGTGAAATCTCCCACAGGCACTTCATTGCAAGTCAAGATCCAATATATATATATATATATATATATATATATATATATATACATTGTCTCTCGCTGGTGAGGGGCGTTCTCCTTCTTTGCGAGCTGGTACACCGTTCCTTTAAGAAAGAGCGTTTCCATAGCCGACGCGCGCCTTTCGCTCGCTCTCTCTCTCACACAAGACAGCAGAGGCACGCGCCGGGATAGAGAGAGAGAGAGAAGCATGCGCCGGGAGGCACGCGCGTTACGCCTGACGCCTGACGCCTGACGCGTGACAAGGTTAGACTAAGAGGAGCTTCGCCCCTAAAACGGAAAAAAGAGATCTAGGGTCGTTAAGCGCCGGTAGCGTAGCCGTAGAGCACCAGCCACCTTTTGCCGTAGGGCGGAGGGCTGTGAGTCGGATTCGCAGCTGAGCACAGGAAATTTTTCTGAGCAGTTTTAAATGCGAAGCATTTCTTAGCGAACTTCGGCGAGTGTGAGCGTATCTATCTATCTAGCCGCCTACGATTTTGTGCTGTCCTGGCTGTTTTGCTAATCGGATGTTTACGAAAATTGGTATGCCAAATCATGACTACATGACGAACATAAATGAAACGTCATAACATGAAAATCATGACATGCATGACATGAGCGGCGTGATTTACATGCCATGGTCTTAGGGCTTTTCTGGCCGTTTGGCTAACGGGATGTTTATGAAAATTGGTATGGCGCAACATGACTGCATGACGAACATAAATGATCGGTCATAACACGAAAGTCATGATATGCATGTCAAGAGTGACATGATTGACATGCGACGGTCTTGGTGCTCTCCTGGCCGTTTCGTTAATGGGATGTATACGAAAATTGGTATACCATGACATGACTGCATGGCGAACATGGCTGACAGGTCACAACATGAAAATCATGATATGCATGTCATGGGCGACATGATTTACATGCCACGCGTTTCGTTAACGGGATGTATACGAAAATTGGCATGCCACAAGATGACTGCATCATGAACGTAAATGACAGGTCATAACATGAAAATCATGACATGCATGTCATGAGCGACATGATTTACATGCCACGGTCTTGGTGCTCTCTTGGCCGTTTCGTTAGTTGGATGTGTAGGAAAATTGGTATGCAACAATATCACTGCATGGCGAACATAAATGACAGGTCATAACATGAAAAGCATAACATGCATGTCATGAGCGGCATGATTTACAAGCCAGGCGTTTCGTTAATGGGATGTATACCAAAATTGCTATGGCACAACACGAGAGCATGACGAACGTAAATGGCAGGTCATAACATTACAATCATGACACGCGTGTCATGACCGGCACTATTTACCTGCCATGGTCCTGGCGCTATAGTGCCGGTTCATTAATGGGATGTATGTAAATCATGTCACTCATGACATGCATGTCATGATTTTCATGTTATCACCTGTCATATATGTTCGCTATGCAGTCATATTGTGGCATACAAATTTTTGTATACATCCATTAACGAGACGACCAGGAAAGCGCCAAGACTGTGACATGTAAATCATGCCGCTCATGACACGCATGTTATGATTTTCATGTTATGACCTGCCATTTATGTTCGTCATGTAGTCATGATGTGGCATACCAATTTTCGTAAACATCGGATTAGCGAAACGGCCAGGAGAGCACAAAATCGTAGGCGGCTAGATAGATAGATAGATAGATAGATAGATAGATAGATAGATAGATAGATAGATAGATAGATAGATAGATAGATAGATAGATAGATACGCTCACACTCGCCGAAGTTCGCTAAGAATGCTTCGCAGTTAAAAAACGAAAGAAGGTGGGACGGGCGGTCGCTGCTGCTATAGAGTTAGAGACGCGCATCGCGTTCGCGTATTTCCCTCTCACTGTCTGCCCAATCTTGCTTCTTCTCTCCGCCAGGCAGTGCATTCTGGCGCTGACGTCGCACATGGAAGACTCGACTGCACGGAGCCTATAAGAAAATTGGTTTGGCACAACATGACTGCATGACGATCATAAATGACAGGTGATAACATGAAAATCGTGACATGTATGTCATTAGCGGCATGATCTACATGCCACTCATTTCCTTAAAGGGATGTATACCAAAATTGCTATGGCACAACACGACTGCACCACGAACGTAAATGACAGGGCATAACGTTAGAGTCATGATATGCGTGTATGAGCGGCATGGTTTACATGCCACAGTCATGGTGCTCCTGCGGCCGTTTCGTTAACTTCATATGTACCAAACTCGGTATAGCGAGACAACATTGCAAATCCATTTCACGTTCCTTATGCGTGCTTCGCATTTCCTTGATTCCCACTGCACGTGGGATCTGCCAATTTTTTCTTTGTTGTTCTTACGCGTATGTTTTACTGCGTCAAATCCGCTACGTACTCCGGCATAAAACACTCTCGTTTTAAAACAAACATAAAAAAAAACGTTGTGAAAGGTGCATTTAAAGTGGAGGGCACTACTTAAAATGAGAGTGCTTATATGCTGTAGAAGGAGCAGCACAGGAGTTATAGAGAAAGTTCGGTGTCCTTTTGTACACTCTTCGTATAGCGGTGCATCTTCATTAAATATCCGTCGGTACTGCAAAAGAAATTAATTGACTTGTGAAGCTTGGCGAGCACTTTTGGTTTCATCATAAGCCGTATGATTTCTAATAATACAAGAGCGGTCTGTATGCACTGTAGAAGGCGTTTTGCGCGAGTGATTCTGTGAGAGATTACTTAACCCTTTCCAGGAAATAGCAGCATCTAACTGATGTTAAATCAAGGAGAAATTGTCATTCTTTTTGACGCCCCTTTCTCGGAATCCCTATTGCGCGCATTTTTCAGCCAACGCATCCCTCATAGTACTTTGCGTAGCTCCCTATCATGGTGTCCTTGCAGCAAAGCAACTCCGCGCTTAGTTTTCAAATCGCTAGGTTGTGCCCATCATTATTTGCCAGGTTTTTTTTTCATGTTTTCTAAAGATGCATGAACCAAGTGGTAAATCTCAGCGGCGTCTGCGATCTTCAGTAAAAGCGTCCCCAACGACGACTGTCAGAAGATTCCGGGATGACGGATAGTCCCGGGGGCCATTCTGGACACTGTCGTGCACAAACGCGGTGTCTGTATATGTGTGTGTGCTTTTCGCTTTTCCGAGGAGCAAGTTAACTTTCGCAACCACAAACAAAATGTGAGCGCTTGCGAGTGCGGCGTCCAGAAAGAAACCGACGAAGCCGTAACACAAACTCTACACTCAAGAGTGGAAGGAAAGAAAAGTTGTAGCTTGATGTTTCAGGACATGTGCAAGAAGCAGCCATCAACAACAGCGCTGGGAGACTGCTTGTGTGCGGACTTCATCATGGTAGCCTTCCCGATCGAGATCCGAAGAAACGATACAGAGAAACAGGGAATCGAAACAGAGAAAGAACGCCAGTTGGTCAAAATTTCCGGAGCCCTCCAATACGGCATTTCCCTCCTTCCTATCTCTTTCATTCCCTTTCTCCTACTACCAGGGACGTTTTGTTGTGCTCTCGACATAGGCTGCAGAAATTAAGGTTCTTTCCTTAACCGAACCACAATAATCATCCCCATCAATTTGTTCATGTGACAGCATACGAGCTACCATCACGTGTCGTTTAATGCAAAAGACAAACTTCAAACAGAAATGTCTTCTGGCGTGGTTTACAGAATCGCGTATTTACAGGATCACACTTTGACTGCGTGTTTAATGATGAGCGCCAAATATTGAAAAGCGGCTGAAGCATCAGGTTAACAATGTAAAGAAGAACGTTTGTCAAATGTCTTGGCAGGACACGCAGAAAACTAGGATTACTAAGGAACATGTTAATGGTGAACTGACACACGGACTATAGAGACGGGCACCAAAAAGCAAGCTAGCCAACGTGTTTATACCTAACTGAGTGGATAGTGATAGTGATGTGGCTGCAGGCGGTGTTAGCCTGGCAGACCTGGCCGGCAATTGCTCAGCGTGAGTGTCTTTGTCCATGTGTCATGAGTCACCACGTGTCACTCAATCCTGTCTCTTGGAGAAATGCTACAAGCAGGGCTGACACCTTCTTTCGAACCGTCCGTGTACCTTCTGGATATATAATTTGTTCACTGCTCGCATGTGGAAACCCTCTTTCTTTCATGTTGTCCACGAGTGCTTTTCTCTCAGTGCAAAAGCGCTTGCAGGACCAGATGTAGAGGTCAGTTTCCCCCAGTTCTTTGCACTCCGTGCACAATGGCGAAGCAGCGCCCCTAAATTTAAAAGACCATGCGGGAGTGCAGGCTGGCCCCGTCCTGCCTCTGTAGAGCGGAGTTCATTCGCTGCGGCTAAGTTCTTTTGTCACACAAGGCTGGTGTGGTGGCTTCCCCGAAGAACTGAAGTGATCGCGAATTAGTTGTTTTGCTAATATCTGATTAACAGGAGCTCTTATCTTTGGTTGTCTTGGAAGCGCTGCGCTGGCCAGGGCATCTGCTTTTTCGCTGCCGTTGATATCAACATGCGAAAGTATCCACTGGAAAGTAATCCTAACTCCTTCGTGGGCCGCTTTTTTCAGTGATAGCAATGATTGTCAGCAGAACTTGTTTACTTGTCAGCAAAACGCAATGATATTCAGCAAAGCGATAGCAATGAATGGCAGCAAAATGTAGTCGTAGGCCTTCGAGATATGCATGAAGACTGCAAGTCTTGAGAGGCTGTCTTCTCGGCGGTGTTCAATATGCTTACCAGATCTAAAACACTGCCTTGAGCGCGTAGTCGCTGCCGAAATCCAGTCATGCATGATAGAAGTTTCCTATTCTGTTCCACAAACCAATTCGGCCTGCTCTGGACTAGTTTTTCCATGACTTTCGCTGCACAGGATGTCAGTGACGCCGGGAAATACGAGCCTTAGACAGTAGCATCTTTCTTGGGTTTTAGAATTGGCACCACCCATGCAACTTTCCAGCTTTCCGGAATATCTCCTGTGCATCACACGGCATTGAAAATGGCAAGGAGTTCTTGTTTCCGTGGCTTCGGCAGGTTCGCGATCATCTGATTGCTGATATGGACACAGCCCACTTCACAATGTCTTCGCAAACCGCTGAACGCTGACTCCCATTCACGGAACGTGAAAGGGGCATCCATCCAGGAAGAGGAAAGAGATCACAACCCATGAGATCCATGGGTTGTGACGAAGTGTGGTAGGAATAGGAATCTGCAACGTCTTCCGTTAATGGTGCACGTGCTTTCCAGAGCTTCAAGGCAAGAACTTCAAAAGGTCTTTTGGGTGAAGTCTTTCCAGCCAGCATACCGATAATTCCCCAAGCTATCGCTACGGGGATAAACACAGATAAGCTCGCGCAGAAGGCAGCCCATTGTTGTCGCCCTAACCGTTTAGTGTGCCTAAGAATGACTGCATTGATGCGGTTAAGCGTAGTTTTCAGCGTAGGATCGCCTCCTTTTCTCAGGAGCACACATTCTGCTCTTCTCCGTGCGGCACAAAGATTCCGCAGCTTTAGGTCCGGAGGAGGAAAATGATATGGCAGTTTCGTCGATTTAGTAGCAGCCCTCTTGCTTCCTAGGATATCGGCAAATAGGTCTCCGGTGGACTCTTCTAGGACTTCGCAATAGGTGTCCCATCGTGTGACAGGGAAATACCTTTGGTTACTCTTTTGGTATCGAGCAGCATTGATGTATATGGGAATATGGTCGCTGCCTATTCGATACAGAGCTGTCATCGATGAAACCACAACATCTTCAGAGTGTAATAAGAGGTCAATGACGCTGGTGGAATTCGGGTGCCTGAAGAACGTTGGTTTCTTGTCGTTTGCCACGCACAGGTTCTCTGCATCCACAGCGTCAACAATTTGTCTTCCACGTGTGTCGACCATCCTGTGTGTCGACCATCTCACCAGCGAATGGTGAGCGTTGAAGTCTCCGCATAATATTCAGGGAGAAGGGCAACGGCTGCAAATATCCCTAATGAGTGACTTAATGGGGACTTTTTTCCTGGGACTTGCGTAAGTGGACACTACGCTCAGACATCTTCTGCCTAGACGTACTTGTACCGCACTACATCCACGGCGGCCGAGCAAAGGTCTTGAACTTGCACAACAATGTGTTGTATTTCGCGTCGAATAAACAGCGTCGCACTTCCACGCGCCAAAGAAGGAATCGTTTGGATGACGTGACCGACGTAGCCAGGTATGGACTGATTATTTGGAAGACAGGCCTCAGAAAGGGCGAGGATATGTACAGGTGTGTCGCGCAGGAATAAATTGAGCTCAGACAGGCGGCAATGAATACCGGCACAGCTTCATTGCATTAATAAGGGCGTTTTAAGGCGTGAAATGAAATTTGGCAACTTGGTCAGGGCCATGTTGCACCGAGTCTCAATGAGAGGAGCCATCACTCAGGACTACTCAGGACACAAGGGCCAGTACTACTTGCAATAACTTTCGCTAAGCTTTCAGGCATCCGGGCAATGTGCAATCGTAGGGCCATGAACAAAGCTCGCAGTACTTTCTCACAGTCCTGAGTGAAGAAATTGCTTTGCAAGACACTTTGACATGCTAAATATGCAAAAATGCTTGAGACAGTGCACCGCATGGAATCTATTGTGATACAGAGAACAGAGAATAGAGAGCGGAGAGAAGACATATACAGTGTTGGCGGCCCCATAGTGATTCCTCTCCCCCTTTTTTATCTAGCTCCTCTCGAAATTCGCATCCCCTTTCCCATTCTCCAGTACAGGGTAGCCACCAGGGCACAGTCCAGGTTAACCTGTATGCCTACCTAACCACCTTACGCAAGTCCTTGGTTTCATTGTGATCAAAGCGGCCGTCGATAGGGCCGAAACATCTCATGTCATTGTTTTATGATTAGTGCCCCTACAAGTACCTCTCATCAGGATGATTTAGTTCTTGCATTTTGGTGAAGCTCTTGGCAACAGCATCCTGAAGTGTTTCTGAGAATACTGATTCGACCTTTTTATGATGTTCCAGGCGTATACGTGCTCCAGGGCGCCGACTGCCTCATCGTCCGGCTTGACCATCTGATCTCACCGATGACACACACGCTTACATACTGTCTATGGTCGTTCCAAAGATCGCTGGTGGGGAATGTCGTGACCCGTACTTGCGGTCCGTGAGAGATCGGTTCAATGCGCTGTACTTAGACACCATCTCCGGCACTTCATTTTAAAAGCTGTGTTGTAGAGGCGCTATTGTGATCCCAGTGGATCCGAGCTCCTTGTCGCCGTTCCGGAGCACGTTCGTTCTAATGTGTTTTCACAACTTGATGGTGCCACCCCAGCTGGCCACTTAGGCATCGCTCGCACTTATGACAGAGCAGGCCGATGCTTCATCTGGCCTGACCTGCCCCGCTCGGTTAGACGATACGTTGCGACGTGCGAGCCTTCACAACACCACAAGAGGTCCTCCTTGAATATATCAGGGTTGCTCCAGCCTATCGACATTCCCTACGAACAGCTTTTCCGTGCTGGCTTCGACTTTTGGACTGTTCTCTGCGGTGGGACGAATTCCGGATTGGCGTCGGCACGAATTACGCAAGCCTCTTCGCCATCACGCGAGCTTCTCGGCGAGCTGCGCCATAGATGTCACCAATAACCTTGTTCGAGGTTTGATCTTGCACAGCGGTCCCGCTTCCCAGCCTTGTTGGGTGCGGGGAGTCACTGTCGGCTTCCTCTGCCGCCAGTCGCCCGCTTCGAGGACGACAGCTTGCAAGTGAGGATCGAGGACGCGAGGAACGGTTAGGACTGGGGTTTATTTACATGCCTACATGGAGCTTGCTTCCGCTATAGTCGGCTCTCAAGAGGGTTCTTCGTGATTCTCCCTGTCTCGCGATATTTGATGCCGTGATCTACCCCCATTAGCTCCTGGGCGAGGAAGAAGAAAGAGGTAAAAAGTAGGCAGATCTCACGTGCAGCGGGAATCAGGAAAACGCGAAGCACGCATCAGGAACGTAAACTGGATCTGCATTGTTCTCTCGGTATATCGATTTTGGTACGTATAAGGTTTACGAAACGGCCTCAAGAGCACCAAGACTGTGGATGCGCTCATGCCGCTCATGACAGGCACGTCATAATTTTCATGTTATTACCTGTCATTTATGTTCGTCATGCGGTCACGTTGTGGGATACCAATTTTCGTATAGATTCCATTAACGAAACGGCCAGGAGAGCACCAAGACCGTGGCACGTAAATCATGCCACTCATGACATGCATGTCATGATTTTCATGTTATGACCTGTCGCTTATGTTCGTAATGCAGTCATGTTGTGCCACACCAACTTCCGAGTAACATCCCATTAACGAAACGGCCAGGAGAGCACCAAGACCGTGGCATGTAAATCATGCCACTCATGACATGCATATCTTGATTTTCATGGTATGACCTCTCACTTATGTTCGTCATGCAGTGATGCTGTGGCATACCAATTTTCGTATACCTCCCATTAAAGAAACAGCCAGGAGAGCACCAAGACAGTGGCATATGGAAATCATACCATTCATGACATCCATGTCAGAATTTTCATGTTATGAGCTATCATTTATGTTCGTCATGCAGTCATGTTGTGGCATAGCAATTTTTGTACACATCCCATTAATGAAACGGCCAGGAGAGCACAAGGTCGTAGGAAGCTAGATAGATAGATAGATAGATAGATAGATAGATAGATAGATAGATAGATAGATAGATAGATAGATAGATAGATAGATAGATAGATAGATAGATAGATAGATAGATAGATACGCTTAAAGTCGCCGAAGTTCGCTGAGAAATGCTTCGCATTTAAAACTGCCCACGACGAACGTCCTTTACTTGCCCATGGCTGGAGTCACCGAAGGGCCCGGTAGACGAGGCCGGAACCGGTCATGCACGCGGTCAGCACAACCGTTATCACACACGTGCGGAGACATTCCATCTGTTAAATGTGTGTGGCTCGATGCTTAGAAGGTGGGCACTCGCTTGCCCTCCGTTTGCTTCCCGGAAACGGCGAAGCACTTTCAGGTGTGCAGGATGGGGCCGCCTCTTCGGCCTAATGAACAAACGTATGTATGTGGTGCCGTGAAGAGAGGACCACCCCTGTGGGCTCGGGAACGACTTCTTTCGCACAGCCCCGCGGCGTCTCGGCTGTACGAAGATGTCTCCAATCTGCGCTGACGCAGATCCCAGGCCCAACGAGTCGGCGGTCTCACTCTCCGAGCTCATCTTGATCGCGGGCGTTGTTTTCTCCACGGTCTTTTACAGTCCTGCTCCACTCATCGTCAGCTCACAACAACTTCCAATCCTCGGCCACCCCCCCCCCCCCCTCCCAAAAAGAGCCAGGTCTGCAAGGAATCGCAGAACATTGAACGTCTTACAGGCCATTGTAAACGCTTGGGAAACTAGTGCAAGAGCAGGTGGTAGGTGTCCTCTGCGCCATAACTCATATCATTTCGCCAAGTAGGGAAGTACCCACCACGTCATAATTGGTGCGGAATCGTAACGTTCAAATCTGTGTAACTGCACATCTTAGAAAATCTCTTGGCGTCGTTTTCCCGCGAACGAACCGAACTCTCGGCCCGGCGGCGACAGCGAGCTGCGGTTTGGCTTCTCTCTGCACAGCTGTCTGTTGTGCCCGACGTAGCCTTGTTGCAGCCGCGCGCGTAGCCCTGCGATTCGCTTTTTCAGCAGTGGTTCGCACCGCCCGAGGAGGCGCAATCAGGCATATCGAAAAGCCAAGTCAGGTTGCTGTCGGGCTGCCCACGTCACCTGCCGCGTGACGCATGGTACGGTACGTCAAGAATGCGTCGCGAGGCAGGGCTTCGTAACAATGATGACGAAAAGTTGAAGATTTTGTCATTAATGATGATGTTGATGATACCTTGTAAATGGGTGCAGAGATACAAAGCATGCAGCCCTGTGTTCTTTGAAATGATTCCTCGAACTCTTTATGCAATCCGCTTTCCGCGACGTGTAATGGCATTAATTATTATTCGGCCGCGGAACATTGCAATTGCTAATGCGATTTCTCGGCAGGCTTTATACCTGTTCAGGTCTGTTAGCGACCATTTTACGAGCACAGGTGTCGCTCAGTCGTAGAATGCTCGACTGTCACGCAGAGGGCGTGGGCTCGAATCCTCCTCGGTCCTGATTATTTTTTTTTTCAAATTTGCGCTATAACGATTACGGACACCGGCGGCGGCAGCGGACAACTACGGCGCCAAAAACGGCTTTTGTCTGTTTGCTCATTAAGTTGTTTCTAACAAAATAAAGAACGAGCCCTTGACCCCTTCCCTTTCGTTTTGATGTGATATAGCAGCTTTCGCTGTAAAAAAGGAATGACTGAGCCCCTCACCCTCATGCTTACCGACGTGCTCGTCATATGTAGATGAGAAAGTCACCACAATGAGGCTGCGCATTGCCCATTGTCACCTCTGTGTACAACTGTTCCCGCCAGGACGCAGCCGGTTATTCGCCTTTGTTTATTTTGTATGGGTGCGACGTGCTCCTCCCATTGGATTCCATGCTCCCGAATGTCTGACTGTCGACTTGATCGTACGCTCTAGATGTAATTGGCCGCGTTGTAACTGCCTGCCGTATTGCCCTTGACGGTGTTGTAGCCGCGCAGGCACTCCATAAAGTGCTTTATGATAGCCTACATCGAGACGTCCACTCCGATCCTGACTCAGTTGTCCTGCTCTAGGGACCTCGTCACGTAGGGCTTTCCTGGAAGATGATTCCCCGTTACTTTGGGCCCTGTGGCTTCGTGCGTCAAGGGACTAACCTAACGTAAAGGGTCTCTCCACTTACTCTCCCAGATACGTCTGGAGCCCCGGCTGCAGAACTTGCACACGTATATCGTTGCTCAAAACTTACCACTCGGACTTGCATCCTGCATCTTAGAAAGCACCGTGACGGCGCTATTACACCCGGCATTTATGCTAAGCTGTGGTATATACCGCAGCATGAGAACCGTAGAAGACGAAGTTGCCTGGTGCCCTAACGTGCGGTGCGGAGCCCTCCCTGTTGTGTTTAATAATACGCCAATGCAGCGCCCTTACACCGGGACATTACATTTGTGTTTACTTTATTGAGAATACATAGCCAAGGTGTGCAACAATCTGACAGACGTCTCTGCATACAGCTGAACCAGCGTTGGGACCGGAAAAGGAAAGATGCGAGTGCCTAAAGCGCCTTCCGTAACACGCGGAAAACAATTCATGTCTGCGATCTCGCAAAATAAAAGTGGAGCCTGCTTGTAATTCATATCTTGCCATTACTTCCATTCAGCGCATTTAGTAACAACCGCGTGCTACTAAGTTTCCGCAGAGCGCTTGTAATACACTTATGTTCGTCTGTGTGGCTACCGTGCAAGAAGAAAGTTAATTATGGAGGCACGGCCCTTCTGGGCTCCTGTAAACGAACAAGGAGTGTACCGCAAATAACCTGCATGCGTTCCTTAAACAAATCAGCTTCAATGGCATGGATCAACAGAGTGCGTTCAGCGGCTACAACATTGTGCTTATCTGTAGCAACGGTTAGCGCGAAAAGCAACAGAATGGTACATACGGTCCGTTCATTTACTTTGCTTTAGTTTATTTTATTCGCCGTAAAATGTTTGTTGAAGTGTGAAACGTGATCTCAGGCGGCGCAAGCAAGGAAACTGCCTATTGGGAACCGTGTGGCATTCCGTGGAATGTTAGAAATATTAGCAGAAACGTTTTTGTGCATGAGTAGGGCGGACCAGGAAACTTAGTAGCACCGTAGCGACTGAATTGTGGCTCGTGGTACGGCGTAACGTGAGCGCTGGTGTAAGTGCACAGCAGATACGCCTGTTTTCTCTAAGAGAAATGCACGCTACGGCGCGCTTATGCGCGTATCACGAACCAAGAAACCCGACAGCGTCGTTTTGACTGGTTGGTACTTCTTAGCAACGTGACGTTGGTACTGGCGCTGCTGCACAGTACACAGGCATCGTTCCTCAACGAGAAATGCACACTAAGGCGCCGTGATGTCATCGAACTCTTCGTATGAGATCGAGGAAAGTTGGACAAATGCATGCCAAGGACTAGTAGAACTTATGTATCTTTAATTACTTTGCTATGAAACGCACGTGACGGTACACAAGCACGCTAATCGCAAATACTGGTGCTTTAGGTTTGCTTGCTATCACGGTGGCCCAAGTTCGATACCCGCCTAGCGCTTGGCATAGGCTGCCTTGGGAGACTACAGGGCGTTCATGCGTGTTTGTGTGTTATGTCGATATTACATTCCCAGGCTACCGATACTCGATATGTCTTTGTTATTTCTAGCCTCTGTGTGATGATATGTCAAATGTCTATTTACTTGGTTCGAGATTGGCATGGGCAATACAGAATTCAAATACCTGTGGCACATAGCCGAATGACACGGGTCGAGCACTCCGTGTATGAACTCTAAGTGATGGCAGTATAGATAGATAGATAGATAGATAGATAGATAGATAGATAGATAGATAGATAGATAGATAGATAGATAGATAGATAGATAGATAGATAGATAGATAGATAGATAGATAGATAGATAGATAGATACGGTCAAAGTTGCTCAAGTTCGCCAAGAAATGACTTACATTTAAAACTGTATTCTAGTCAACAAGAAGCAGAGCGCTCTAGTTTACGGGCGGCACCTTTGTGCGTTAAAGTGTTAATGGATAATTTAAAACTGTAACCATATCATTCTAATTTTTTCGTTAATAATGCGTTTCCACAACACTGCAGACGCAGCCAAATCTTCTTGTATGGAATTATGCACTTTATTCTCGGCTCGCATGTTGTTGTTGAATATAACAAACAACTCTATCTGCTGTAATTCTCACAGTATTAACAATCATTATTATGAAAATGTTCTACCAAAGTTCTTCTCAAATTAGAGAATTTGTTGTAAATATCTAGATTGCACTCTTAAAAATAGCTCGAAAGTTATGTTTGAACGGTCCCCAATGAAAATGTTAACTTATTGTTCAGTTAAGAGGATACCTAATAAAACAACGGTAATTGCTGGCCTTGAAAGTTGCTGAATAAAAAACTGCACGCTATCTTCTTGTGCTAGTAAAATGGCACAATATTTACTTCAATAGGTGCCTGGACCACATATTCAAGTATGTTATGGATATCTTGTACATCATGTCTTCTATCCTAGCCCACTTTATAATACTCATACTAACGAAGCACAATACTGCTTTTGGAGGAGGTGCTTCTTATTTCATTTTTACTTTATTGCACAGATTGTTTTGAATTCGTTGACAAGAAGACAAGGTGCTTTGGCAAAATTTCTGGAAAATCTTTCAGCCTAATCTGCTGATACGTCCCCTTAAACTTGTTTTGAAAATATACTTTTCTGTTGGTTTTTGAAAATTTAAATATGAAAGCTCCATTTTGTGCACCAGAACTGCAATATTTAGTTGTCCTACTGCACGTTGCCTACTGCAGGCTTATTAAGAAAAAACTAATTAGTTGCCCTCTTTTGGTTTGTTACACGACAACGTATGTGTTAGCATTCTGTGTAGCTCCTAAGCGCCACCGCAAGCTTTATTCATCAATGAATAAATAATTAATATCATTGTAATATCTCCATAGCACCCACTTGCCGCTTCTTATAGTCGCAATAATAGAAACTGATTACTGTTTTGCGTTGACGTTCATAATCGTTACAGAATAATCAAAGTGCACATAATGAAGCGCAGATTTCGCATTCCAACCACTTACATTGCCGTAAATCTCATGAGGGGCAATTTTAAGGAAATAAAAAAAAACCGCCGGGAGTTCAACGATTGTTTTCGCAGTCTTACACGAAATGGCTGCTTTGCTCAAAAACATTGTTATTCGAGTTTCGAACTTTAAGACGTGCATCAGCAATTGAATTGCAGAACTTGCCTATTTGGAGAGCTCGTCTCCCGTCGAAGTACCGCGCTGCTTCACCGGCCACACGTCTCCAGTAAACTTGTAACTGCCCGACCAACTTGATTCCGAGAGGCATGCAAAGAATTTGTAGCGGCTCGGGGAGCCTTTCTAGAGAATTGAGTTTCCGATCCGATACCTCAAATAGCCTCTTCACTTAGCGGCGCTACAAAGGCGAGAAAGCCGCGTGCAGAGCTCGAAGGGTTCACCAACTCTCGGTTGCTCCGCCTCAAACGAGTACACAGTTTAGCCGCCGGGAGTGCAAAGGAAGCTAATACGCGCCTTTCGTATTCGGTAGCCATTTACTGCAGCACCGTCGATATAAAATATAACTTAGCAAATGTAAAGCAGCCGAAAGAGTCTTTTATATTAAAGTTCTTTGATTCAGTCAAATAATCGCATTATAAGTGCTGAATGTGACAGCTGACCAAGCACTACTGAATTGTAATGTATATTCTTTCAGTATCATTTAGCTTTTTTTTCTTTTTTTGCAGCACTTCGGTCGGCTGCAACGCCTGCCATAATTTGGCATCGCAATAGTGCTATATGCTATTTACAAGCTATTTACGACTCTAAGGAAACAAATTCTCAGCTGAACTTAGCTACCATGTAACTCATGTAAACGCGGCGGCCTAGGTCTTTGATGGTACAACCAGGGACGCAGGGGCTAGCACCCGATACCATTAGAGTCGAAATTGACGCTAATGCAAATTGGCATAGGCTGAGAAGCTTTCATTCAATCACGTGCGGCTCAAGCCCATATGCAATGGGGGTATAAGCAAGAGCTGTTTTCTTTGCTGATTGGTTCTCTGATTTGTAGTGGGCATTATCAGGCTTATTCGATAAAAATAATTAACACTTTGAATACTTTTATGCCTCATAAATTTACCGCTCCATTGATGGCTGTGTTGCGGAGCTAATGATTACGTTAACTGATCATCAATTTATGTACATAAATTTCACGATATTTGGAACCCCGTATCAAAAGTCACCTTAGACGGACATTTAAAGATTTCACCTAAAAATGCAGCAATAAATTCTCGTGTTTCACGTCCGGAAACTGCAGTATGAATATGAGGTACATCGTAGCGGAGGTTTCTGGATATTTCGACCACCTGTGGATATTTAACGTCCACTGATATCGCACAGTACATGGGCTCCAACATTTGGCCTTCATCGAAATAAAGCTGCCACGGCCGACGTTTAATCCGGAGTGTTTAGGATTGGCATAGCCGAGTGACATCCGTACTGGACCACCACGGTGGGGCCTTAAACTGTGGGTACGAATAAGCACCGCGCCTGAGACATGTGTAACGCGCCCCTTGCGTGTATTTCTCGCTCTATCCATGGCCTCGAAAGCGATGGACTAACACTATCTTAAGAGAAGTACGAAACTGCTGCGTAGCTACCCGTTAGCTCTTTGCTTAGATTTTGCGTGACCGCACGGTCAAGTTCTTCGAAGAGCCCTACGAAATGCATTACGAGGTGTGTATGTGGTAGCTGCGCTGTTAAAATGCTCGGCGGAATGTTAGCGAAGGAGCTCATATCCGTATCAATTAAAGGACAAGCGCTGCTGAGCTTTCAATTAACGGTAAGTGATGAACATAAGCTTGCTCATGTATGCACTACAACGGCTGGTATGTACTGCAGCAGGCGTACTATAACCAGGCGCCTGGTAGAGGCGTCAAATGAGTACGTAAGAAGTGGACCGCAGAAGAAGAATGAATGGAAGGGGTGCTGTGATGACAGTGAAAAGATCGCGATAAAGAAATGACATGCCTTATTCTTGCCTCTTTTCCTAAAGGTCATTATTACTCCTTGTCTCCCTCTCTTATTACTATTTTTTGGCCTACACTGTAAGGCGTTTCCCGAACTACGCCATTGTGCACAATTAGGCCCGTGATAGTCAAGTTATTTTTTCATCTGTTACCTTAGCAACAACTTGCATCCTTGGGAGAGTCACTGTAAGTAGGAAAATTACACATCCTGACCGAGTACCTACTATAAGTTTAGCCTCTGACAACTTTTCAGGGAATGAATAGGCGTTCTAAATATTACGGATATTGAACCTCGAAGCTTTCCCGGAGGTTATAAAGCAAACCACACTCTTGCTTAGAGTCGCAAGACATTCGGACATGTTTGGCCTTTAATATCATTAAATCCATAAGGATGGCGCTTAACAGCGACGCTTTGCCAATATTAGTACCTTATGCGCGGACGCAGGGATCTCGCTCGACGTTCTAACGCGCAATATGACTTCAGGTATACAGAAACGGCGCAGACATCCAGCCGGTGCATGTGCTGCAATTCTTTACCGGCAACTCCAATTCTTACTTTGAAAGTGTGCATCGCAATGCCGCTGAAACTAGCTGCAGTCGTTGTACAGAATGAGCAACAGGAACTTAGCGTGCGTGACTGGAACATATATTGGGCAGTGACTCTGAAGTCGAGAGTTTCCTAACAAGCACAGTGAAGACAGCACAAAGTGAATACCTTGCGCCATTAGCAAGTGCCCCTTAAAGAAGACTCGGTCACGTTCCCTTCATCAGTACCACACGGGTGGGCCAGATTGAGAAACAGGCGCCGATGAAAAGGAACGAAGAACTTGTAGTCGGAGTGCACGGTACAGGTTTAGCTTACGAATGAAACAAAAATCATGGAGTAGTGAAAATTGAGACTGGCGGCGAGATTCCGACGGAGTGACTCATAGAGTGCTTAAGGTGCGCAGGAACTTCAAAGCGCTTTAAAAAAAAGAAGGCAGCCGCAAAGGCAGCATTAACATTTCAGGGTTCGTCTGCAGTGCTTTATAAGGCGGCATGACTTGAATCTATTCAAGGAAGTTCTCAAGTAGCTTACCTGTTGAAGTATGTCCGAAGCATCCTGGATGGGTGTTTGCGTCAGCAAGAGAGCTTAGTCTTGTTAAAAACCGGAGTCTGGAGAATGTAATGGCATAACGGAATTCTCATGAGACGGGTTATTAAGAGAAGTCTGTGAATAGGGCTATTTATGACTTCTTCAAGACATTCCTGGGTTTATTGGCAGAATATTTTCTTGTTGCACTCAGCATTGCTCTGGCTAATTACTTGCAAAGAGACTTAAATCACATTGCGAATATTTTTGGGGTAGATTCCTAGGCTTCTCTTTATATGTCAGGAAATCATACCTTATCAAGCTCACAATAACTTTTATGCCATCGTTAGTATCGGGTGTTTAACTTGGAGGAAAGTGATAACTGACCACGCTATGAATCCATCAGTGTATCGAACGCGAAGGATCTCTTGGCGAACTTGTGCAACTTTCACCTTAGCCAGCCCTCCATCCCATCATCCAACTCACTCACCCCCTTTCACTATCTATCTATCTATCTATCTATCTATCTATCTATCTATCTATCTATCTATCTATCTATCTATCTATCTATCTATCTATCTAGCCGCCGAAGTCTCGGCGTTCTCCTGGTCGTCTCGTTCACTTGGTGTATGCCAGAATTGGTACGGCAGGGTGTGAATGCGTGTCGAACGTGAACGATAATCTTTACAATGTAGATATTCGTAGCATGACGCTGTTTTCGCAATGAATATACGATCACTTGTGGCCTGTGCTCGCAGTGCCCAACCACAGGTATGGGCGTATGCACCACAGATAAATGAATCTAGCATTGCAGTATTATAATTGTCAAGTACCAAACAAAGTAGACATTCAGACTTTCATGGGAACACAATTTCCCAGGACCAAACAAGAAACAGACAGACCTTCTAGTACAGCGTGCGATTTCAATGGAAAAGTAACAAGCGGACAGGCGCAGAAACGTGTAATGTAAACACCGAAGGCAATCTGCCATGCTTCAGAGGGCTAACGGTACAAGATACGCGTAAAAATACTTGGTAGCAGTGAAAGCCCCTGGACAATTTATTTCAGCCGCTTTTCGTACCGATAGTTCGGCCTTCATTTTCGGATAACGGACTGTGTCCGGACGGAAGGCTCGCGTGCTTGTATTGGGGCTTAGTTTTCTGGCGCAGAGGCTGGTAGTCGAGTACAGTTTCTAATATTGTGCAATAGTCAACCGTATTTCGATACAGTGAGCCCGCACGCAGAAAACTACGGAGCGCAAAGCAGAAGGCGCCGTCTCACGCAGTGGGCAAACAGTGGTGAGCATTGCCAGTCCTCCCGCTCACCGAGTGATGGGAGTATTTATACGAATAACTGGTTGGAAGAATCAGCCTGTACGGGGCCGTCTTGACAATGACATGATCAGAGGACACAAAATTAGTGTTACCAGACTACACAAGGAATAGTCGCCCTTCGTTTTTAATTAGTAGCACTTTATGAAAAGGCGGTATCGCGGTAGGAAGTTGTAAACCTCTTTGTATAGACGTCTGATTGCGCGAAAAGAGGAAAAACGATAAACTGGTGACTGCAATTAAGAGAGATGTGAGATACAAGGCCGAGAAGCAGCAGCGTCTGGAACTTAAGGCACGTTGTGAGATCGCCTGGCGACATACAAACGACAGATAAATGCCAGAAGTGCGGTTCTAGGTTATATAACACGCTGGAATTTATTATTATGGAAATGTCGAAAGATAACGAAGAATAGTGGGCATGCAGCCTCTATCAACTGCCTGGGCCCGCTTGGAGGCAGTGGAAGATGGACTGAGGGATCTCCATCTGGACAGGGAATCCGCCGTAGCTCAAGAACCCCGGCCGTGGTTTAGGTGGGACCTCTTGACGTACCACAAACTCTCAGTACATGTTAATAAATTTCTTTGACTTAATGGCCAGGAAAACATCTCCGAGAATTCGTTAAATATTTTCTCTCTCTGATTGACTTAAGACATGCTCACGCTAGAGGAAAGCTTGGTGCAACAGCTAGCCTGCCCCCGGTGCCCTAGAACATCGCAAATACGACAGCTGTTGAAAAGCGCGCGAGAAGCTTTGTGCGTGATGGATTCACGTGAAGTCTTTGAACCTCGCACGGTCGCTGTAGAGAGAGCAACACTACCTGCAGTTTTAGATGCGAAGCAGCTTATGGCGGAGTTCAATCCCGTGGTGGTGGTATGTGGCGTGACCACCCTTGCTGCGCATGCGCAAACCCTCTCCACACACCTCCTCTCCACTCCCCCTCTCCACGTGACCCTCTCCACACACCTCCTCTCCGAACGGCGCGCGTTGACTATGGAAACGCTCTTTCTTCGATGAACGCTTTACCAGCTCGCAAATAACGAGAACGCGCCCTCGCCCGCGAGAGACAACGCTGACGCAGGCAGTGTCTGCTAGCGAGTTTCTTGACTTGAAAAAAAATTACTACATATCCCGTCAAACCGATGCAAACGCGACACCTAGTCGACGTAGTCAAACCGATACAAAAGCGGTGTGCACCCCCCCGTGCTGCTTCGCATCGCCTCATGGTCCCCTTTAGCGGGAGATGGTATAATTTTTTAGGGGCGAAGCTCCTCTTAGTCTAACCTTGTCACGCGTCACGCGTAACCGGCAGTATCTCCCGAACAGTATAATATGCGCTGTCTCATAGAAGTACATACAAACTGCAGTTGAGTGATGATATTCTAGATGGCGCTGTACACAATCTGTGTCGTCATCACCATTTCTCGTCTCATTTCCTAGATGGCGTTGGTCCAATAGAAGTGTGTGCAATAGTGCGCTTGTGTGAATCGCCACTAGATGGCTGTGGAAGTGCCGCCTACTCTCCGATTGGCTGCTGCGCGGGCTGTGCCTGGGTGCGCGGGAAACGAGTGCCTCTCTTTCAGTCTCCTGGATCGTCGCCGTTCCAAGACGACGCCCGCCCGGCCCATCGACGGAGACCGATTGGGCGCTACAGCTGCGGCGGCATCGCAGCTACCCCGCACCGTCTCGGGATCCGCCAGGCGCCGCGCTCGATTCGCCGCCGCTTCTCGGGCTCGCACCGCGGGATCCTGGGGACGAGCACGAGCCGCCGCGGCCCTCCGCGCCCGCCGCTCCGCTTCGTCCATGCCCCACCGACGATCCGACACCCATAACCTCCGGAGCTTCGCCCACCTCACCATCATTCACCTCGTGGATATGCTGTGATTTTTTTTTTGTGTCGTCTCTACCCTTCCATCTGTTATTTTTAGCGCCACGTGCTTGTCTTCGGTCTTAGTTTTGTGGCGCAGAGGCCTGCAGTCGTGTGAACTTTCCAGGAATTGCTCAATAGTCAACTGCATTTCGGTACAGTGAGCCGGCAAGCAGAAAACCACGGAGCGGAAAGCAAACGGTGTCGTCTCGCATGAATCGAGACATCAAGGCGGCGTAAAGCTGGCGCAGCCATGGCAACCAATCCTCCGCCGTTGATTAGCCACGTTGGCATGCGACAGCCGCAGAACGTCGCCAAAATAGCCCTGGGCGTCAATCTGTGAAGGTTCGTGAAGGAGAGAGAAACCTCAACGTGCGCTAGACAAATTGCGGCCGTGCGTCAGTCACAGAACTTTAAAAGGGCGCAAGGCAAGCTGTTGGGGCGCAAACGTGAACGTGCTTTTAAAGGAGTGCCCTGCAGGCAAAGCCGAATATCAGAAGTATCACCATACGCTAAGCTTCTACATTTGCAAAGAAACCGCTCGAACGCACCGCTTCTTTGCCCCGTCACTCTCGCTTGTCGTGTCTATGCCTCCACAGTGAGTCGTAGAAGACAGAAATCTATGCTTTAAGCACAGCCGTGGGCGTGCGTGCGAATATTGAAAACGACTGACAAAACGAGACAGGGAGTGCAAGCAAATCGATAATAAAGCAACGTTTACCATGCTTGTACACCCGCGAAATGACAGCTGCTACTGACTCTGGCCTTGCTCGAGTTAGCAGCAGCATCGCACACTTTAAAAAAGCAATAACAGCCGATAAAAGTGCTTTTGTTATGCCACTTTTGCGGCCTTATTATTCTCGCCTTTATTAACCATGACAAAAGGGCTAGAATTTACACTGTAAGTAGAGTCCCATTAAATTCAGACTCCTTTTGTCACACTTTATAGTCCTTATCTCACTTGCCTGCCTCTATCCTAATTAAAGAGTGACACGGGGTGACATCCTGCTAAGCACGCTGTGTCATGCTAATTGTGCGCGCGCAATTCGCGACATCAAATATCTTTAAAGCAAGGAAAGGCCAACACAATAACAGCCGGTGAGAAATCTGTTGTGTGGGGCAAAACGGCGGGGCAGCTCGTTTTAGGAATGCACTGAACAGGAGTCAGAGGGTGTCCTTGCAACTCCTGAAAACGAGCCCACAACTTTGATCTAGAAGTTCTGTGTTTTTCGGGCCGTCTGCCCAAGGTACGCCTCCGGGATGCCCAACAAAACGTCTATTGGTAGTAACTGAACAACACTGCGAAAAGCTAAGAAACAGAAATACTGGCGACGCACTGACTTGCCCCTAACCTTGGTCCCGGTACAGCACACACCTTCCGCGTACACCACAGTTCCTCGCCGACTGTCCGCACACAGGCCGCACACGCAACTTGCGACAGTCCACCGCCCCCTCGGCCCACATCACCCGCGCACACACGTCGGTCCCGTCCACCGCCGACTGTCTCGGCCGCGCTTCCGCTGGCGCTCTCGTAGGAAGCAATTGGCCCGCGAGCATCGCCACAGCGCAGAACGTGTTGGGCTGAGAGCAGCCTGGCCGTGGTAGTGATTTCCACAAAGTTTTCTATTCATTATCGCACATTGTACTTCGCGTAATAGACATTAAGCAGCAGTGAGCAGTGGACTAAGGTCAAGAGAGGGTGATAGGCCGAGGGCGGGAAGACGGCTCGAGCGTGGCAGAGGATGATGGGCTGAGGGCAAGAGCTGGTTCATTTCTTTCTTTCTTAGCTATCGTGGTCTCGAAATGCAGCCGCTGCTGCGGGGACCACACAAGCAACTTTGAGAGAGACCTTATCTACACTTGTTTACATATTCACCGTCAGATAACCATTATCATGTAAGGAGTGGGCTAAGGGGAAAAGCGGTTCTAACGCAGTAGTACGTCGATGACAAAAGCGGATGGGCATTTGTTGCCTGGTCGATCTTGAAGAGCTCAACCGTTAAATGTGACAAGGACGTTTCTCAGCACATCTCACACTAAGGAGGGAGGCCAAAGGCAAAGGATGGCGAACAGAAAGAGGAACCAGTGGAGGAATAAGATGCATTTGTACTTATTTTGTGAAAGCAAAGCTGTCAATAGAGGACTTTGAACATTGTGGTGCGTTAGATGTGATTGGATATGAAACGGTTGCCATGAAGCAATGTATATAGCCTCGGATCCGTCTTGGAGGAAGGGCGGCTTGCAGTGCACAGTTGGCGAAAACTTACGGGCCGCTGCAAGCATATGGCAAATATTGTGAGCTAAAACCTCTTTCCTGATCCACAAATGGTAAGTGAGAGCACCTTTGTGACTTTGGTGACAGCTGCAAAAGGACACATACGCGGCAGCTCGCTGTGCCGGACGCCCTCACACCCGAATTCTCGCCACCGATATGGCATAAATACAGCCACATATTGAAAAGAACGGAGATACCGGCGGTGCAGTTTGCTGCGACGCTAAGTTACCGCCGCGCCCTGGCGCGACAAATGCACTGTATAGTTGAGCTTGGCCTTGCATCAGATGCCTCACTTACGCTAGACGCCTGACGGATATTCCCCGCTTTTCATGATAAGTCAATTTAGGCCTCTTTTACACACCACCATTATGTAAAGAACACAAGCTGCATCCAGTGTGAGGCCGCTATAGCCATGATTGCCCCTGAAAGTTAATGGAGCAGCACACGCTATGAATCGATGCGGTGCTTGACGGACCCGTTGGTCAAGTGCCAAATCTTTCATGGGCACTGAATGCAACTGCTGAGGTGACATTCATTAAGAGAACAAGCATCAGAAACAGTATTAGAAAAACTAAGTGTGCAGTACGAGCCGCTGTGTCGAGCGCACCTATTCCTGCCGGAGCGTGCTTTTATTTCAGGCTGTATTTGAAATTTATTTTCAGGCTGTAGGTGCAGCAATGACTTGGAAAGCAATCTGACAGTGAGGACGAACCACGTGAGGCTTTGGAGGAGGGAAAGGAGGCGTGCAGAGTGTAGAGGGCCTAATCTTGTCAAGTATAATGTATCAAGCAGTGTGAAAGTCACGATGAGGAGCAGATAAAGGAAGAGGACGGAGGGTAGAGCATAGCATAGCCTTTTAAAGTATAGGGTAGCAATGAGCAGAAACGAGAAGTCATGGTGAGGAGGAAGGTAGAGCGTAGACTATTGCATAATTATAGCCTTGCACAGTATAGTGTAGCAAGGAGTGAGATAGGGAAGTCTGGGTGAAGAGAAATGAAAAGAGGAAGGAAGAGGGTAGATCGTATACTGGTCTTGCAGAGTATAGTGTAGCAAAGCGGGGGAAAAGAGAGTGAGGGTGTGGAGGATGGAAGAGGAACGTAGCGCCACCAAATACACGGTATTTCCAGTCTTCACACCCCGAGCGCGTAGCTGTCCAGCTTTTCTCCTGGTTTTACCTCGAAAGTGACATCTGCTCGAAATTAGACTTGCGTCCGTCTGTCCGTCCATTGTGTCCGTCTGTCCCATCCGACATTCCTTGTCATCGACGACACAAGGGCTTTAATTGTTTCGAGAGGGCATCCTCCCACACGCTACAATTTCAGCTGCAGTCAGAGTTACGCTATGCGCTTTCGTGCAGTTCGCACCAACTACCGAAGTATTTATTTATTTATTGAGTACTTGCATCGCGATTTGTAGGCATTGCAGCAGGGGTGTATATACGCCACTTGGTCAACAGTAAATCATTTTTACACGAAAAGCGTCCCAAAAATCGTCTTTACAATATTTCACGGAAGCACATTCCACTCCCTCGTGGTCCTCGAAGACTGTCTTGGTCAATACGACAAGGCATCCAAACACCACTGTGATCAGCCGTGCTAATACGTGAATTTCAGAAGCCACAAATAATGCAGTACAATGCTGAACAAGGTATGCCTTGTGTTCGTGGCATGCGAATTTCTTTTACCAGATGGAAGCGTGCTGGCGCGCACTTTCTCGTTAATAGAATCGAGGGAAAGAATCTGAAAGGAAAGGACACATGTACCAGAATGCTGTCAAGAATCCCTAACCTTACGACGTGATTGAAATTAACGTATCGATGCGTGAAAGTAATCATGATGTGCACTGATCAAGCGCATAAAGGTATTTAAACGTTCGTAATAGCGACAGCTGGAGGGTAATGAGCGCCGTAATGAGACGTGAAACTATTTCTGAGAAATGAGATCACAGAAAGAACAACCCGCTGCGGAAACTCATACGGTAACGTTCTGCGCACAATTCACAGCCGCCGCTTGATTCTGTGTGCTTGCAGCACACTTTTATAAACGATGGATATTTAGCTTTCTTGACGCCATTTAATGGGAAAATAACCATTGTTGAAAATGAAGACACAATACATTTTCGTTGTACTTCGATCGGAGTTCTTCTAGCGCGAACTGAGTGAAACTAAGTGATAAAGTTCTTGCGTGAATTATTATTATTATTATTATTATTATTATTATTATTATTATTAGTGCTCGAACGCAAGGCGCTTCCTGCACTTCTCGCGCTCTTTCATAACCTCCAGAATATAGACCTAGGGAATACATTTCAATAAGCAGAACAAACGAACAGTAGCTTTAAAACAATATTGCTCTGAATTCTATGCACGTTGCTGCCACACCATTGGAGTCATAGATCTAAACTCACCATCTCTAACCAAATGCTCCATGGAACCTAGCAAGACCTTTGGCAGGCTGCGTGCTTGGAACAATAAATAGTTCATTCTTTTCACTGCTACAATGTGGATGTTTTCTATATTTATGTTGTGTAATAAGCGAAATATCTCGCTGGTTACAAGCGAGCAAAGGCCCACCATGTTGCTAGGTTCTGCCGTTCTGCTGCTGATCCCAAGAAGGCCAGTTCGATTGCCGCCGCAGAGGTCGCATTTTCGCTGGGGACGGGGATGCAAGGGTAGTTATCTGTGCAAGTTGAAGAACCCCACGCCTTCAAAATTTCCGGAGCCTTTCACTAAAACCTGATTAATTATTGTTAGCCACGAATTATTAATTCTTTCCATTCCCCCCCCCCGTTCACGCGCTTCCACAATTTTCGTTTCCGTGCCAAAACGCGCGTATTGTATATGAATGAAGCACGTTTCCACCGCTTTTTGTCGTCCAGGAGCAACGACTCATGAAATAGACCGAATGTATTTTTGGGCATATGATGAAACAAGTAACCGTAGAAATACGACGCGCAGTCATTCCAACGGTAACAAAAAAACGAATACAACAAGTTTCATCCCGCAATTTAGACGTTGAGATAAAGTTCGGAAGAACACATGCAGCTGCTACAGCCAGAGTTCCGGGTCAATAAAGAATTTTGGATGAAAAAGCTTTTGTTTAGAGAACTGGCTGACGATGAAATACTTTTCTTTCGCATTAGTGCAATGGAAAGACGCTCGAGGCTTACGCACACAAGAAAAAACAAAACATAACGATGACAGCCGCGAGACGCATCAACAACGGCGAAAACAAACACAAGGAAGCATGGTTTGCGGAGGTCGAAGAAATTTCGAGCGGAAATGGCTTGGGCTTCAGAATCAAGGCTCACGTGTCAGAGAGTGTCATCAGCAGATGTCGCTCTCTCGATGAACGATCCCGTGATGCAGCAAGAAAAAAAAATAGAAACTATATCTTTGTATTGGATTACGGAGCTAAACAAGCGTATCCGAACGCTCAAAACTGTGCCGATGGCTTATAAAACATCAGTAAATGTACATTTTTTTCGGTGTAACCGTTTTATTTTTGATTAAAATTTTAAAATGCATTGACAAGAGCCAAATGCCTGCTGAAGTTTCGTGGGAATGACAGGGCATTGCTCCATTTGTTTGCTCTATCGTAACTTCTGTAAACTCTTACAAACCACTTGACAATTTTAAACCCTTATCATTGCGAAAACTTTGGAACCTCGGCACGGGTAACAAGTTTATTCCACTCCAGCGCATTATTTCCTTGGGCCATTTCAAGGGGGACGCCGGAGGTTAGACCTTTCTGGAAGAAACTGGTTTTAGCGTGACTACACCGACACAGGCTGGGGAAAGCAAGCTTCGCTTTAAAATCCAGTTCCACGTTTGACGCAGCGCAATGCTGCTCCTTATCTTTACCATAGCAGGGAAAATTGTTTTACATCCATTTAACACCGCGCTTACTACAGCCTAACTAGCGATCTATCACTCGAAAGCACGTTAGCCCGCCTTCACGATAACAGACTTTCGAAGCGAGGAGTCTAGGAATGCTGACCTCAACAGCCGCTCCACCAGATGTCGGTGAGAGCACAATAATAATGTTCATCCACATGGGCGACTTCATATTAGATTATGATTGTTCCCAATGCTTCCCACGTTCTCCCTTTTCTCCTGAACATGTTTACTCGACTTACCTACCGCAATATCTGTATTCCTTTTTCCCCTTCGTAATGCATTGCACGAACGAAGAAATGCGACAACCTACTTAACCTCGCAGCATATACGGGCTCACTACTTCATGTCTCTGTCCGCAGTGCTTCGAAGAAGGTACGAAGTGGGGCTATATATACACGACAATACCGGAAAGCACAATGCAAAGCACTCCGACCAACGGAATAACGCAGCGAGACCGAAATTACAAGCAGGCACTAGTCCGGTATCGACTTATCTAATGTAATCATGTGATTCGGTGCTGGTCGATTGGGCGAATTTTTTGTACTCTTTCCTAAAACTCTGCAGGCATCACAGATGTTCCTCGGTGTCTTGCGACGCTTATCGGCCTGCCATCGACTTCTGCTGACACAGTGTTCCATCTTCATTATGTGAGCCTAATGCCCCAAAGCAGAAAACGCCTTCAGTTCAGTATGTTGTGCCATTATCGACCGAAAGAAAGCATCTATTGATCAATAGACGGGAGTGTATTGAGAAAAGGCAAGTACAAGATGGTTTTTCTGTGCCCAAGGTAGAATGCTACATGTAGTGGTGGCACAGTTTCTGTCTAGTTGATGCGTTAGAATCGCAATCTTATGCAAAACCGATGGGACTTACTGTGAGCATCACTGTGTGGAATTCAGCGAAGTCTTACGAATAAGATGAACGTTCTGGTCCAAAGCACCAGAGTAGGTATGTGCTTAACGTGGACTAACCAGGATAGTCGACATCAGTAGTGACAACATGGTAGTCCATGGTACGACGTACCATTGGCACACCTGTAATGCACAATTCAGACGTCTCTTTTCCTGAGGATGAATGTAAGCTACGGTGTGCTGTTGCTCGTGTCATGATTGATTTGATTGCTCGGACTTTACACCTCAAAACGACAGTGTGATCAGAGAGACGCAGTAGTGGAGGTCCCCGGAAATTTCGACCACCTGGGTCTTTCAACGTGCACTGATATCGATCGCACAGTACACGGGCTTCAACATTTCGCTTCCATCAAAATGCAGCAGCCGCGGGACCAAATCCCTGCCGCGGCGGCCGGGATTTGGTCATGCGGCCTTTCGATCAGCAGCAGAGTGCCATAGGCAGTACAGCGCCGTGGCAGCGCGTGAGTATCATGAAAGTCGTTGACATTAGCACAGCTACGGGTTCCAGTAATGTTGGAAAAAATGATGCGGAGCGATAGAAAATATCTATTATTGAATTGCTATTATAGTGCTTAACAGACATTACAAGCGCAATTGCATTTAAACAAGCACCATTATTGCAACTGCTGGTGTATTAGCTTTGGTTAGCCTCCCTGCCTTTCACTACCTCTCTCTAGATTTGTTTACAGTATATACCATATCGGAGGAGCCGCGGCATTCTACTAGGGCACTGCGGGGGGGGGGGGGGGGGGGCTGGCTCTACCTGCCTACCTGAAGAACACAGAGCAGCACCGACCAAAGTAAAATAAAGAAATATATTCTTAAAAAAACGTTTCGGCTCCCGCACGGGAGCCTTGTTCCCAATGAAGCAAGAATGACAATATCACTTATTTATAAGGTCGTCCTATGACATCTTTTAGGCAGCGAGCATATACAGGGGGCAGATTGCCGCTGTTCTTGTTCAGAGTCTGCGGCGTAGTCTGGATGAACAGAGATTCAAGATGACGTCGCGGAAACAGTCCTCTTTTCCGTGGCGATGACGGAAGCGTCCTCCCAGCTGATCGCATGGCCCGATGACACATGTTCTGCCAGGGCATTAGATGTCACCTTCTTATTCCTGACGTCATTGCAGTGCTCGCGTAATCTTCTCTTAAAATTTCTGGTTTCGCCTGCCGGACCTTTTGAAGCATCTGAATTCTATTAACGAGGCCATACAATTCACGGAGGAGAAAGAATCGGACGGCTGCCTACCATTCCTCGATGTCCTCGTAAAACGAGAACATAATCACTTAATGTTCTCTGTTTACAGGAAAAGCACACATACTGGCCGCTATCTCCATTTCAGATCACTGAACCCTCCCTCTCATAAATCTTCAGTTGTCTCTACACTTTTGCGACGAGCTCACCGAACGTGCTCAAAGGAAGATGATATACGGACCGACGTCAAAACTGTCCATCGAGAGCTGACCGCATGTGGATACCCTTCTTGTTTTCTCAAGTCAGTACATCGTCAACTTTCACGACCGCCTCAACCAAGCACTCGTTCTGAATGCAAAAGAGCGCCGGTGCCTTATGTTCCTGGATTGAGCGAGTGCCTTGCCAGAGTTCTTCGCTCCTACGATGTTCAGGTGTCACACGTCCCTGGAAGAAAACTTGGAAGCCGCCTCACGAATGTGAAAGACAAGCTTGGCCGCGAGAATTTTCCTGGAGTCTTCTACAAAGTGCCCTGCGCGAATTGCGACCGAGTTTACATAGGTGAAACCGGAAATTTTAAGAGAAGATTACGCGAGCACTGCAATGACGTCAGGAATAAGAAGGTGACAATGCCCTGGCAGAACATGTGTCATCGGGCCATGCGATCAGCTAGGGGGACGCTTCCGTCATCGCTACGGAAAGGAGGCTGTTTCCGCGACTTTTTTTTTAATAAATGAATTTAAGGACTTCCGCGACTTCATCTTGAATCTCTGTTCATCCAGACTACGGCGCAGACTCTGAACAAGAACAGCGGCAATCTGCCCCCTGTATATGCTCGCTGCCTAAAAGATGTGATAGGACGACCTTATAAATAAGTGATATTGTCATTCTTGCTTCATTGTGAACAAGGCTCCCGTGCGTGAGCCGAAACGTCTTTTAAGAATATGTTTATTTATTTTACTTTGGTCGGTGCTGCTCTGTGTTCTTCATGTTATTCCCCGACCAGACGGGATTCCGTCCAACTCTAGACTTCATACCTGCCTAACTCTTGGAAGATTATCTTCGATGACTACAGCGCATAAGTGGGTGTCTGTGTGCATGTTATGTCTACATTTCAATCACATGCTACGAGAAACGGTGTAGCTTTCTCAGCTTTCTTATTTTGAAGTGCGTTCTGATGATGTCTCAAAAGCCTGCTTTAATTAGCGCCTCGATGATGTGGGGTTTATAAAATTCAAACACTTCTGGCACGCACCCGCACACTGAGAGCCGAGCATCACGGCTATGAACCACGCCTTATCACAGTGTCGTTAATCGTGAGGCACATGACGAATGCGTCATATTGTTGTAAAGATCAATAATTCATGTTTCGCCATGCGTACATTCGTACTCGACCATAGAAATTTTGGTGCTACTCGGTGTACTAGACAGCGAGGAGAGCACCGAGACGATAGATAGATAGATAGATAGATAGATAGATAGATAGATAGATAGATAGATAGATAGATAGATAGATAGATAGATAGATAGATAGATAGATAGATAGATACGGCCAAGTTTACCTATATTACTCCAAAAACGCTTCGCATTTAAAATATGGGACAAGAAACAATTCGCAATATATTGCAAAATAGTGTCTAGTTCTGTCAGAAAGGCGAATGGAAGGGCACAAAACGGCGAAAAACGTGTCTGATAATCCACATCATCACAAAATTGACATTTTCATCATTTACGCTACGATTAAGGTTTCTGTGCCGCTCGTACTGGTATTACTATGCCACGTATATCCGAGTATGAGGCACACGTCATTCAGTAGTCGCCTTTACACCCTGTTTGGCTCGATGGAGAGCGGAAATAGATGTCAGCTATATAGCGATGCAAGAAACGTCTAAGCAACACACAAAAAAAGAAAATCAAAAGCATTCCTTCAAACAACTTTTATCGCGTTCTAGAAAGGCTTTCACTGTCAAGGCGTCTTATCATTTCACAACTGACAGATAGCTGTGATCCTCAGACAAGGCGGTTCACGGACGCCTTCCAGAATTGATGGTTATTTTTGAAAGAGTTTACATTTTCGATGATCTCTCTCTCTCTCTTTGCCGCGTGTTCCGCTAAAGAACGCACAAAGAACTTTCACGAATCCACAGATAAATTGGCTACAGCCAATTGCCTCTTGCATATGAGCTTGAGCCTGGCCTATAGAAGGGAGAAAATGTGATAACGCAACGTAACTCATTTCCTTTTAGACTTATGCGCAAAGCTTTAAAACGCACTCATGATTAAACCACCCTGCCAAATAAGCGGTGGCTGTCCCATGTCCCAAATCTTCCAAATCCGACAATGTTTATTGAGCAAGTTTCTTAGTGTCTCCCGCCTTAATGCATAATGAAGCACTCATGATGATACCAAACCATGAACTGTGTTAATGCACCTCGTGCAATGGCTTTCCAAGTGCTCGGTGTATATATACTTACCCCAAACTTCGGCTTCCATTAACGTGAGTCCGGAAGCATGGAGCCAGTGTTTCTTCCAGCCGTGCATATATACTGCATCGAAGTGCCACGCACCATTGACGCCCGACAGCTATAGGGCGATGTCCTGGCGGTATTTCCCAGTACTTTTTTTTACGATTGTTGATTGACTTCAGGGGTTTAAACTGCCAAAATTATCATATTACCGTGAAAGACGCTGCAGCTGAGGGCTCCGAAGATTTCGCTCTCCTGGAGTTCTTTAAAGGGCAACTCCGGGGACCTTTCGGTGACTACGGATCTTAAGGAAATTTTCAATATATGTTCTCGTAGTCACGGTAATAACGTATGCCAAGCCAGGCAGTCACAAGTAATTTTGTTTTTCGGAAAATGAAATTTTAAAGCTTTTTGCGGATTCCCACGCGGGCCACCCTGTGTTTTTGATGTCATTACCACCAACGCTGCCAACCTGAGCAGGTGGCCTTTCAAGAGCAATACGGTGGTAATTCAGCGCTCAAATCCTTGCTGTCACATTCAGAAAACCTGGCGTAACTCAATATATCGTCTGATG
Organism: Hyalomma asiaticum; assembly: GCA_013339685.2. Classification (NCBI taxonomy): domain Eukaryota; kingdom Metazoa; phylum Arthropoda; class Arachnida; order Ixodida; family Ixodidae; genus Hyalomma; species Hyalomma asiaticum. The sequence continues at coordinate 41,680,598 of CM023486.1, forward strand.
ACATCGCCGCTTTCATTTTTTGGGGGCCAGCGCCATATTTTTGATGACGGGGACACTTGTGACGTCACCACATATCCTGCAGCAAGCATAGCTGTTTCGGTTTCGGTTTGAACACAGTGTTCATTCAGTTACTTAAATTATTAACGAGTTTCTGAGCAAACTGAACCACCCTGCATGCCGCAGGACTATCAGTGCAATTAGAAAACACAGTGATATCAGGGTAGGGACTTGCTCTTCTCAGGACCAAATAAAGTTCAGTTCAATTCAGTTCATCAGGATAGGGTGGAGAAACCACCGGGGTAGCCTTTCAACGTTCCCTGAGAGCGTCCTGTACACGGGTCTGGGCATTTCGCGTCCATTGAAATGCATCCGCCGTGGACGGGATCCTACCCCGGGGCCTTCAGATCAGCAGACGAGGGCCATAGCCACTAGACCTCCATTGACGAGGGGCCACTTTTTTTTTCTGGAGAAGCAATTGAATATATCAGCGATTCCTGGTCCAGTTTATAGTTATCTCCGAGTCTACACCTCCGTCCTGGTCAAATTCGTCATATCAGCACGTATTAGTATGTCGTGTATTTGGCGCAAATGTCTGTTTGTGTGCGCTCAGATCTCATAAATAATATCGGTTGAAAATTACCTTAAGATCATCATAGCTATAGTGGGGGCTTCGCTTCGCTCTCATTAGAGTTCTTATTAAGGTAGTCATTTTGTATTACAAAATGTGGCATGAGCCTGAATCAATAGCGGCAACATTTATACGGTTTTGAGCGGATTGGAGTAACCATTAATTTTCGTATTTGCGCTTAAGTCCTCTTTTTTTTTCAGAGACTAATTTGTGCACCTCTAAAGGCTTGTTAGCCGTGGTGGTGTTTAGCACTAAATATATAACACGCCAACAATAAGATGACACTTTATGGTATAGTTATAATGGGAGCAATTATTTGCTGAAGCTTTACGCGTAAGATCCACCATACAGGTATGAGGCCTCATTGAAGAGCTCCAGAAACAGTCTCGGATATTCCGTACACTGACATCGCACTCTGCATAGGTTTGTAGCGTTTTCCCTCGGTAGCTCTCTACATATTGTTTCCAGGATACAGCTCTACGGAGCTCTCTCATAGTAGAGTACCGTGTGCTCTGAATCGTGTGCTATTTGTTTAAAGACATCGAAACCCGACCGCCGCAACTAAGGCAGAACCCAAGATTCGGGTGAGCAGTCGATCACCGCGGTCGTTGTGGTACCGAAGCAGCTGCTAATCTCAGTATAGTAAGCACTATAGTAAACCCTAAATTATCGAATATACATCACAATAAAGACACCGCTGCCGGTATGGCGTACTATGTATTTTAACATTTGAGACAAGCGATTTTCATTAGCAGCTTATGTTGACAGAGTAAGAGAACGCTTCGCTGACAAGAACCCTACACACGAACGCAGAAGGCAAATTCATCGAGATGAACGAAGAACACGCATAATGAAGTAAGAGGACTAAATAAAAATTGTTATCAATACAAAATTAATAGGGAGAAAGAAAAACTTACTAACTGAGGAGAGATGAGCTCTCCACTTTCATCACCTCCGCATATTGGTAATATTTGAACATATCGAATCGCAAGACAGTTTCGACACAAATTACGGGAAACTCGTCCACACATTCTTCTCGTTTTTTGCCATGGTAATAAAATCACGAAGAAGCAACGCGCGTGCAGAAAGCAGCACTGCTGAGATCGAGCAGCGCGTACTGTTCGTCTTCGTTGACGCTCACCAAAGTTCTACGTGGCAACTACAAGTCGACGCTAATGTAGCTACACTACAACCAAAAATGCATTGTATTTACGTACCAATGTGGTGGCTTCAGCGTTTACAGAATCATGCGTCTGTGTTGCTTTGTCTGTAATGCGGTACCGTATCTGTGAAGCTTGATGATTCCGTTGATACGAGCGCGAAGTATTAGGGTGATCTTCCGACTGCGCCTGATTAGGACGGTATTATTCGGCATCATGCTTCTCATTACAAGGAAGAAAAGCATACATCGCATGCTAGCATCTACAAACAACTTTATCCCATCTCCGTCTCTCCTGCCGAGTGCAGTATCCTGCGCAGTATGGTTGTTCTTTGGCTCTAAGCTCGTGGCATACTGCTTCTACAGGGAATTCCCGCACTCTACCATAACCTCTTCCACACTCGCTAAGTATCTTGACACGTCTGCAGGAAGAGAATGCTAATACGCTCGGAGCCCCAGGAGACCCGGTGGCTTATTCAGTCAAGACGCATGCAGTGGCGCACGGCAATAAGCGTCCGTAAGGAAGGGTCGTTTTTATGAGCATTGTACCTAGAATAGTGTTGGACGTTGTTCGCTGTCTCTTTGTCGCAGGCATGGTGTACCTACAGCTATTAAAATACCCTCACACTGAGAAATCTCTTAAAATAGGTACGTACTTCTTGAATATCATCGTAATTAGTTCACGTGATCAAATTACAATTACGCTAAACGTGTACTAGATGTAAACAATTACTTCATTTTGGAACGGAAGTAATTACCGTTGTCTTCGTATTCCCCACAGCAATATAGAAAATCGGGAGGGGGGGGGGGGGTGCACTGGCAATCATATCAAAAGAAACATAACATCTCGCTCAAGTTTATGCAAGCCACCTGGCATGCCCCAGTTGAGAGGGCAGAAATTGCAAATAACACGTGTAAACATCTAAGAGCCCTTCGCCTATCGGTAAAAAGGGGGCAAAGAAGCTTTGCTTGTACGTTCCTTTTCGTCCTTTGCGTTTCTTTCTTTGCTTTCTCTCTTTCTTCTCGTCTTTCACGTTTCTTTGTTAATTTCTTTCCTTTCCTGTCCCTTCTTGCTTGTTTGCTTTTCTTTTTTTTTGTGTCTGCGTTTGCCTCTCATTTTCTCTCCTTCTTCCATTGGAAAAGATGGAGAGATAAATGGGCACGGTACAGGGAGGTCAACCGGAAAAAAAATACCAGTTTGCTACCCTGCACATAGGGAAGGCGCAAAGGCAGACAGAAAGGGTAGAAGGAAGTAAGGAGAAAGAGAGGTATAGCTAAGCGCACGCACAGAAACGAGGCACTATCAGAATCGTTCAGCGAGAAACTTGACCATTATTAGAATCGTTGCTGGAGGAGAAACTTGAGCAGTGCGCCTTCGTGTCTCCGCTGGGAGACTGTCGTTGCGGCATTCCAATACGGTACGCCCAGACAGCGGTCGATCACCAAGGTGTGCCAGAAAATACAAAGGAATCAGATGGCTTAGATATGTCATCTTCTTTGTTTCCCGAGAGTACAATGAAGACCGTAGACGTGTTGCGGACACGCGCCGCACTTTTTGGGTCTACATTTTCATGCACATAAAACTCCGCTTTAAGAGCGCATATGATGAACGAACCATGGCCCAATCAGTTAGCGTGCTGCTCTTATAAATCGGTGATTGGGGGTTCCAGTTCACAGCCGGAACAAACAGAGTACTTAATATTTAGCGGGTTCGGGGGTGATCTAAAGAAAAGAAAAGCAATAGGAATTCCTTCTGATGTAAGTTTTGTTTAGAGGTAATACGAGCAGGGTGGGACATGGCTAAGCCAATATCCGCGCATTGTAGCTCAAATTACAGGGTTAATAAGCCGACATATAACAGACAAATTACAATAATTATAGAGCTCATTACGTTGTTGCTCATTAACTTGCTTCTAACAAATAATTATAGAGATGTATGCGTCATCATTTAGCCACAGAAAAGAGAGCAAAAGTAGTATCAGAGAAGTTGAACTTAGCAAGAGAGGTGCACTAGTTAGAGTGTGTTTCGGAAACAAGGGTAAGAAAAGTGCATCTAGAACAGCTGCCGATTGGGCTTGTCGCTATACATTCCCAATGGGGACACGAAAGTTCACTAGAAGGGCGCCTGACTCACATATTGTAAGGCATTGTGATGAGGGCATGTCCAAACCTTACTTTATTTGGACCATTTGTCACTGACATACAAACGAAGAAATCTATAGGCTAAAATATCGATGCCATCCAAGTGAAGAACGTTGGAGGTGGTAGTGTCAGCCACCATTACATTTTACACTCAGAATATGAGGTTGCTTGTTTGAGAGTACATGAGAATATCTGCCTATGGACGGCTGTACGCGAGTATTGTAGTAATAGTTTGCGCGGTTTCTTTTGAGTTCCTTTGTTCCCTTTATATCATATATTTTTTTATGGAATATTCAATGCGGAAGCTATTCATTCTATGTATATATAAGGGGCGCGGGGGGGGGGGGGGCATTTTCAACTGCATTTCTCACTTATTAGTAGCGTCTTGTCCAGTGTTCGTATCTCGGTGTAATGAAGGAACACATAAAACATAGGCTTCACGAAATGCGTCCATCAGAAGCACCTGGCGATATCATCAAGGAAGAGCACACCGAGTTGGACTACAGTGACCGCACGTGCCTCACATTCTTTAACTAATATACAGGCTACGGTTGGCAACAATATTAACAATGATAATATGTTCGGTTTCGCATCCACAAACCAGGATATGAGTATGAGAGACGCGCTAGTGGGGTGTTCTAGAAATTTGGACAACCAAGTGTTCCTTATTGCTCACTTATATCGCGCAGTGCGCGCGCCTCAACATGTCGCCTTCGTCGAAATGCAGCCGCCGCTGCTGGGATTAAATCCCGCGACCTTCGGATCAGCAGCCGAGTGTCACTGTGACTGGACCACCGCGCCGGGGCTACGGTTCGCAAGGGGAAGCACACCAGTAGATCTTACTGCGGAGTTTGCCTCGTGAAACATCATTTGTGCCATCTACAATATTTTTGTCATTATAGAATGTCACTCAAGGAAATT